>JAKMXJ010056165.1:0-14516 GCA_029339935.1 Anguina tritici
TTAAAGAGAGATGAAAAAATACTTGCTAAATAATCAAAAGATTTTGTTTATTGCTTGCGGTGCTATTTTGGGCGGCGCTATTTTGGCGCCGCGCTATTTTGTCACGTACCAATTTCTACCAGAGCTTGACTTCTTAACTTGGCTGTTACAGGTGTATGAGCACTCTGCCCGTTGGATTTGTGATTGGTGAGACTTTTTTTTGTGCTTCTGGGTCTAAATTATAAGTGCCGAATTCAGCCTCCAAAAAGCCGTCCAAGAACTGTGGACCATTCCAGTAAGGGGTTTTGGCCCAATAGTCTTCTAATCTTTTGGTATTTGTTTGAATTGCAGAGGCCAAGAGCGCTTCTACAGCGTGATTACTGAAGTGCTGCACAACAACTTGAACAAAAGCATTGTTGGTTTTTGACTCTTATCATATAGGGTTGGATGAATTTAACTAGCCATTTCTAAATTTCAGGTAGATGTGATACAGTAGGTCGATTTTGTAATTTTTATTGGTACATCCTTGAACAGCAATTAGATAGGGAATAACAAGATTTTGATCAATAGCCAGCAATTTGCAGAGAAATCACGTGAAACAAGTAGAAAACTAAGAAAGTGTCGCTAAAGTCAATGAAAATATAGAACGAAAATGCGATGGCATATGTGGCATCGTCATCAACTCTACTCTCAAAAATGGCAAAGGCAAAAAACACGAATTCGGGTTCAAATGTTTATTGATATCAGAATTAGCAAAAGACTTCCAAAATTGTGGTAATAAAGTGTCAGACTAGCTGTGGGCAAACTTGAGTTTGTAGTAAAGTGGGGTAAAGTTGGTAGTGGTACAGTGTTACCTTACCTAATTCTCGTCAATTTAGGTACATCATGTCCCCGGGGATTGTAAGTTCTCACGAATTCTTGATAGAAAAAGCCATTGGAACATTTATTTCAGGTCATTCCATGTCTATTGCTACTGCTGTAATCTTTTGAGCATGTGAATTTAAGCATTTTAAAGGCGGTACAAACACCTTTCAGACTCATTATCTACTTCCTTGTGTTGCTGGTCAGTGGTTTGAGGGGTGAACAATATATAGACAATTTATCAATTGATTAATCCAACCCTTTAATATTAAAGCTGCCAACAGTGACCTCTCCAAACAACTCACACGTGTAATCTCCTTCTCCTCCTTCTCTAATCCAAACATCTTGTCTTTTAATCCACATTATAGGAGAGAACTGAGGAGAAGAAGAAGATATTCGAGCTGGCTGGAGGAGGGCGTAAAAGGCACAGGTAGGCAAATAAAAAAGGCATTAGAAAGTTTTAGAGCCAAGCGAACTTTTATAGATATTACAAAAGCTATATACAACTTACAAAATATAGGACTAGAGTATAGGACCAGTGCCGAAGTCTAGTCTGCTAAATCCCGTCGCGAAGTCCACTTCAGGACTATAGCTGACGCCTCCCCCCAGTGTTGAGTCATTTTCTTGATCAGATGTCCCTTTGACAATCTTTTCATGCATGTTTAGCCACGAGGGGTGATCAAAGAAAATTCAAAAAATTGTTGGTTCCCTTTGGTCCCTGTGGTTCCAACAACAAAGCTGAACTATTTTTGGCTCTAAAATGCACCTTGTGGATTTACAAGGTAAAAATATGATGTCAAGAATTTTCAAAGAGTGAAAAAAGGTAAAGGGCAAGGGCGATTCAGCGAAAAGGCCATTTTGCTTGGCGTCAGAAGTTGGACTTCACCTGCGAACACCTTCAATCTTTTCTTTTTTGGCATATTTCTTCTCCATAGTACTATTCGAGATAAAGTCGAAAAGTAAACATGAAAATCAGATTTGCAAGTTTTCCTCCAAAATTCGAGTAGAGATCATGTGAAATTCAAAATTTTTCTTTATTACAAGGTCAAAAACAAGGTTTTGTGTCGAAAACTATGAAGTTTGTGTTTTTGGATAGTGAGTCATAAACCAAAATGCAGCCTTGGTCCTCCAGCCTTGGAGGCGGTCATTTTTTTGGCAAAAATGGTCTTACACGACCCAAAAACATCTTTTCTGTAAGTTGCAAGCATCGAAACCTGAAAATACAATTTTCTGGCCACTTTGGAAGGGGAATTCTCTGCTCCCGTAGTGTCCCGAAGTGCCTATTTACCGATTGTCGGTAACGCTGGCTGATTTCGGGGTTTCCGGCTGAAAACCAAATTTTGATTTTTCAAAATATCGATGACAGTAGTCTCATGTCTTTTTGCACACAAAACGCAAAAACCCGTGAAAAATTAAAAGTCGCGGAACAAGAAATTAACGTGAAAAATAAAATATGTTTTGCAGCAATTTCAACTTCAACCACCACCGTCCCTCCGACTACAAACTGAATGGAAGGGGAGGCAGTACACGTAGCAGGTCCGTCAAGGACAGTGGCAGTGAGGGTCGGCACGGAGAAGCTGCTGGAGAGCAGCCCAGCAGGGGGGAAACTACCTCAACCAGTGGGGGTAATAGAAGCAGTGTGCGCAGCTGGCACGGAATAGAGACTGACCATGGCAAGGGGGCACCCGATGGGGCCTCCTTCTCGCCCAACACCCCTCACAGATATCAGAAGAGAAACAACAGGAGGCATGGCGCCGGCGACAGCAGATACCCATACCATCACTCCTCAGTGTGTTTTACTTTTGTTTGTTGGACAAAATTGGATTTATGTGCATTCGAGGCATTTTTTATGCTCTGAATGTCCTGGGCATATTTTTCTAAAAATACCCCCCCCCATCGATAATCGGAAAATTTAGGTCGCTTTTGTGATTTTTGGGCCTGCAACCATAATATTAAAAGGTGGAATTGGTAGAGCTTTTGGTAGTTAAATGGGGAGGGAGGGGTCTTTTATATTTTAATCCGCCTTTTGTACCATAACCACTTGGACCATAAGGGTTTATACATTTTGAAGTCTCATCACTATTTTTCGTGGAATACAGCCACACCTCGATTTATCGACACCTTCACAAGTTGGACCGAATATTTGAGGACTATCTCAATTGTGTCTCATGGGGGTCAGACCATTTATTACGGGCGAGAACCAACAATAGCGCCATCTGCACAGCCTATATTGGCTAATAAGGACAGGCAAGTGTGCCTGCTCAATACATAATAAATCCAACCCGGTATAGTGATATTGTAGTATTGTGTTAATTTTATTTCTTGAAGGTTTCTAAACCCCCGCCTAATACCCATGCCCTCACCGAGGACCCTCACCTGGGCCGGCACCAACTAGGTAAAACCTACAACTACGTAAAACACAGTTCCAAATTTTAGGGGCGTCATATAGGTACTAATGGGAATGATCCATTTTTTCAACTTTTGCTTGGAAATTTGAGGACCTTTTGGGCTTTGAGTCTGATAATAATGGCAAAGCGGCATGTGGCGTACAGAAATACAACAATGATGGTTATTATAAAGTGCTAAGTTTTATTACTAGGCTTATGTTGACACATAAAAAAACATGTTTTCATAAATATTTATGGCTCAGTTATATCAGGATATAAACACAAGTTTGCTGCTTTTCAGGACGATCAGTTGCACTCCCCTCCTTCCAAGTCCACAATCAGTCCTGGCCCTAGCCGTCATCTCACATTTCTTCCTTCTCTCCAGCAAGTTTTTCTTTGACTTACTTTTTCCGCAGTTGAGTCTGCTCTGAAGTTTTAACCTTTCAGAGCAAGCTAATTACTTTTCGCCTAAGCCAACAAATTTCTGAATATATAGCCCCAAGTTTTCTCTTGAATCAGACCAAAATTGTAGTTTTGCAAGATTTTTAGCCCAAATCTCTAAGTTATCGAAAAAAGACAGTGAATTGAGAGTTGTTCCTGATTTCCCGAGGAAATTTTATGTGAACGCAGAATTTTTATAAAATGCTTATTTGTCGAAATACGACCCAAAGTTGGATGGCTATTGCTTCAAAACAGCTGTAGTTTAAATTTGAGTCATATCCCGACAACCAAAAATCTGAAATTCTGTTTACGGATTCGGATTCCTGAGGAGATTTTCTCTACTGGAGGACCTGAGAATAAAAATGTTCCGCCAAAAGTGCTCATTGCTACACCAAAAAACAACATTATTGAACTGTCCGATGACCTTTTGTGCTAGTACTATTTTGCGTAAACTAAAAAGAACCATCTGCCATTTTCAGGAGTGTCAACGAGGACGAAGTGGACGAGGAGGAGGCCGCAACCACTCAACAGACCATTCTCCTCAAAGAAAACCTCGAGGAAGATCCCATGCAAGGTTCCCAAATGGACAAAAGCAAGAGCACAGGTAGTAGCTCTAGCACAGAAGTGGTGGTGGATGACGCTCCCATTCCGTTCACTTGGCGCCAAAGATTCATGGTGTGTGTAGGGCTGGCAAATCCAGAAAAACTGGACAGGGAAAGAGCTCAGGAAATGTTAAAAAGGGCAGTCAAGGCCCAAAAAACGAAACAGGCTGAGAAGGGGCAAGAGGAGGACATTGAGACGGGCACTGCCAGAAGGAGTAGAAGTGGGTCTGCGGCTATAAAAGGCAAAGCACGGTGAATTTTTCAGTTTTTTTACCACAAACTGGGCTGCTGGCTCCTCCAACCTTTCTATACATAGAAAGCATAACGGCTCAAATTGTTTTGAATGATCCGATACAGGGAACATTGATTTCTGTAATTCAGGAAAAAAAACTTGTTGGTATGACCATTACCAATACAGTATTAGCACCAAAATAATAGGTCGAAGCAAATGGCGTCCAAAAATATCTGAGATATCCCTCTTTTTCTTTGTTAACACAATCAGAGGCTTTTGACAGGCCCTGTAATACACAAACGGGAAACGCCTAAGCACCGTAAAAACAGACTAAAAGTCCCTAAAAAGGTGTATACCTTGGCCCCCAAGGTAAAAAATCAATTTTGGACGACAAGTTTTTTGGCTAAAAACTGATGTTTTAGAAGGGGAAACGTCCGGAGACACAATGTTTTATCACTTTTAGCGTGAGGAATGGTCTAAACCCTCTGTTGAATCAATTTTATGGGGTCAGCAGGGTTATTGGGCATGAAATTGTCCCTAAAGTCAGTATCGCTAACTTTTACTTTGCAGCTTTGATTCAGACACTGAGCTGAAAATAATTTCCAGATCCATGCAATTGCCGCAGCTAGTGGAACCCGATTCGGCCAATGAGGAGGACGAGGAAGACTCAACAGCGGTTACTTGTTCTGTTTTCAACTTCACGTACAAAGCTAACCAATTCATTTGCTTTGCAGTTGTCCCCCCTACTCCAGCAGCAGCACCCCAAAGGCACTGCTAGACCAAGTCCTTTGATGTTGATGGAAGAAGCTGAGTATTCTATAAATACAGACGAGGAGGCAGATGATGAAGGTGAAGATGCGTTCCCACCTCTCGCCCAGCTGCACCAGCCAGAAGGACATTCTGCAAGATCTTCTTCCAGAAGTCCCTACCACAGCGACAACGAGACCATGGTACACAGGTGGGTGAGAGCACATCAGGCACAGCTTCCGAGAAATACAGAGGAAACCGCCTTGCAATCAAATATGCATCGCGTACACTGAAAATAATATTACAGATTTCCAAAAATACTTTGATAAATTGTAGAAAATAATATTATACAGGATAGATAACGGATACCTTGGTCCCCAAGGCAATTTTTTGCAAAAGGGGTTTTTTTACAAAAATGCTCAAGACAAATAGAACCTTATAATGAATTGTATAATTTCCACCCGCCTAACTTTTCTCCCATTTTTCTGATGGGTAATTTCATAGGGTTTGTGACTAGGATTGTCGAGAGAAAGGATAGATTTGAAAGGCGTTCAACGTTCTCGAACTTTTTCCTAAGAGGGGTGAGCACGGCTCAACCCACCACATCTCAGTATGAAATCCATATATGTTTTTGTGATAATAAATTTTTGGATGGGTTGCAAATTTTTATGGGCAAATAAATTTGTGGAGCTCACAAAAAAAACTTTTAGGAATTTCTAGGGTCGGTAAACAAGGATAGTGTTTGCAAAAACGCACTGGAAGTGCTTCTAATCCTTTCCGCGGGCATTTTTAGACTAGTTGGCCCATTTTGCAATTGGCTTTTACTTTTGCAGCATGCGAGTTGCAAGAAAGGTAACGAAACATTGAATTTCGTTAGGCTGGATTACAGTTCGGCTCTAATAGTAGAAATTTTGTGGCTGATCCAATTGTAAGCTTATAAGACAGATGAGATTGAGCGCTAGATTTTCCAGAAAAGGATGACCAAAATTGGTGAAAAGAACAGTATAATGGGGGCCTCAAAGATTTGGGGATTTTGTTTATCAAATTTAGTTTTAATGGTCATTAAGCTAACTACGGCAATATATGCTGTGGAAGATTTTTCCATCAGGCTATGCAATCCTAGTCTACTACCAATTGAAAATGTACTTTTAGACCAGAAACAATGAGACATTCCAATTCTCCAGCAAGGTAATTCTGAAGTCTAATAATTTTTGTTGTTGCTGGGACTCATTGTTTTATTTAGCCCGATTGCAATACAGCCACCAAGAGGCTATGCCAAGTACTTGGAACCTCCCTCTAGTGGTGCCAGAAGGAGCATCTCCTTGAATGAAAAAAAGCTACTCAAAACGCAAGTTTTTTTAGCCTGAAACATTTTGTAGAGTAATATTCAGCGCGTTTTTTTCCTGTTTCTATATACTTCGAGTAACCTTTATCGCTATATCTGCACAAAAACAGCATCCATACGTTATTGACCAGAGGTATTGCTCGCCTTCAGCTGGCAAATCTCCAATCCCAGGGCTTGTAGCTTTAGGGTTTAGACACGCATTATTTTTTGTGCTACTTTTAGACGGTATGTGACAAAGTCCTCTCGCGCCAAAATAGAGTAAAATCCTATCAGCAGTAATCCTCTCGGCAAAAATCCTCTGGCTCCAAAATCCTCTCGGGCCTTTCAAGTACAATATCTGAAACTGGTGTCATGTACCCAGCCTCTCCCAATAATCACAGCTATTTTTACAGTTATTTCTCGATTTAGGGATACTGGAAAAGTTTACACATCGAAAAAAGCAGAAACAAGAAAACCTACACAAGAAAACCTAAACCCTAAGAAAACATATGCGTATCCAACAAAAACCATGTTTTCAAAAACCATGTTTAAAGACTTTACAAAACAGTTTTTTACACAAATACACCTAAAAAAAATTTTTGATGTTTATATGTTGTTCTGCTAATGACTCTAGTTTTTATTGATATATTCTCCAAATTGCGTATTTTGTAAATAATAGATAAAATAATAAGCCACATCATTAGCAGAACAACATATAAACATCAAAAACTTTTCAGACCAAAATTTTAGGTGTATTTATGTAAAAAACTGTTTTTTAAAGTCTTTAAACATGGTTTTTGAAAAGCCGACTTGATGAAAATGTTAAATTCCGCACAAAACGGATCAATTAAAAATAAAAATAATACTTTGAACCACATTTAGCGAAGCCAAATAACGCGAATCGAAATGATACCCTCCCACTCGCTTATATATTCTTCTAGGTTTGTTAAAGTGAGCATCCTGCTGTTCACTTCCAAGTAGACTCTTCTTTTTTCGGCTTAGGCTGGCCAATGATCCGCACTTCGTAAGAGTAGTCACAGTGAATACATTAACAGACAGGGGAGGGGGGGGGGCACGGCCCCAAAGTTCAAATTAGTGTGCAGTTCAAAACAAATAAAGGCCAAGAATATTTCACGCCAAATTTGAACTTATTTTTGAAAATTTAATTATCTTTTCGAAAAAAACCTTCTTAGACCCGGGGCAACATGTCAAGGCTAAAAATGTCTAAAATAAGGACTTTCACTTATCATTAGATTCGACATTTTAGCCATTGTTATGTAAACGTCAAATTGCAGGCCGATGACCTTGGAGCCAGATGTTGCCTCAGAATCTTCACCAGTCCCAGCTCGTGCTCGCCAAATGAACGAATTCAAGCAAGCCCAGCTAGCTCCTGAAAAGAGGTACCCTATAAAGGAGCCAATACAGCAGAAACAGAAAGGGATGCGAATGCCTCCAGAACCACCGAGACACAGGGGACAGGAGGAGGAGAGGTACATGCAAAAGGAATTTACAGGCGGAAGGAATAGACCACAAGGATTGCTGCAACAAAGATACCTGGAGGAGGAGGAAATAATGGGGCAGGCAGGATCAAGTGGATGGGACAGGGCTGAAGGGTAGGCTTTAAAAACTAGGCTCGGAATATTCCCAAAGGTGTAGACAAAATGATACTTGGTATTATCATAACGACTGGGTTGCAGGGGCGATTTTAGGAATTTTTGGTAACGCCCTATTTGTAACACTTTTCAGATAAAAAAGTTTTAAAAGCATTTTTTAGAAATGGTCTAAGCTAAAAGAGTACCTTTTACAGTATATATTGCAGAATACAGTAAAATGACGTTCTGAAAAATATTTGATACTAGAAAAAGACCGATTTCACAGTTTTTTTCTAAAAATGTAGAAATAAAACCAAGATGTTTTAAACCTCAAAACAGTTATGGTCTTAAATACTTGTGGTCCCAACAAGAATTCAAAGCTAACCAATCATTTTTAATTCCTATGGGTGGATGGTCTTTTTCTCGTCGTATAAGGTGCCGTTGCTTATACTGAAGACATACCATTTTTATACAAATTCCTGAGCTCCTGGACTGTTCTCCTCCTACTAAAGTGCATTGTACGGCACCCACTCGAGTACAGTGTAACCCACCCACTCAAGTACCCCAATTTTACTGTAGTCCATTCAATCTCATGTTGTTCTTTTCACATTTCTTGCATTGTCGAGAGAGCGAAACAATCCCATGAATATTCAGGAAAGAGAGCAGTGAATTTGAATCGTCAGATAGAGCAGCATTTTAAAAGTTATTTCGTAAGAAAAATGTGATCTGCAAATTTAGAAGTTTGGCACAATTCAAGAAAAATATTGGTACACTAAGTAGATGGGGTACGGTGCGCTTGAGTGGGAAAGGAAGATTGCGGTGTAGCCCGATTTGTTAAATAAATTCTAAAAAGGCAGTCATAAAAAAACTTTTTTGTGGGTTGCATAAACAGCACTAGTATTTTATGTATTATGGCTTTGTAAATCTTTCCAAATTTCAGGTTATCAGCTCGAATGCAGTGGAGCGATGCCACTCGCCCTCCCTCTGAGGACAGCAATTCGTTCAGAGACCCCACCCCTTCCGAAACGCAAGAACCTAACATGTATTTTGGCTTGGAGGAGACCCCCTCGCCCTACTATATCTCCAACCCAGCAGACACTCCTGGAGGGGTGATCAGCGAGAGTTTTCACTATGCTGATCCTCGCCTCTCCTACGCCAACCCATATAGCAGGTGAATTATTTATGCTAGTATGTGCTGGTTCTCTTCCAGGCTGTAGACGGCTTTCAACATTTCTTTGACTAACCTGTTTTTCAATGCAGTATGTCAAAGGCCGAAAGAGAGACAAGATCCAAGAAAAATCTGAAAGTTTTGCTGACAATAAACATAATTAGGGTTTTCCAACATAATTTATTTCAAAAAGGTTGTATTAGGCAAAGTTTAGTCCTTGTAATTGGTTGAAATGAAAAACGGGACGCAACCAACTCGCCAAGGAAAAACTCGCCAACAATAAATTCGCCAACGAGAAAACTCCCCAACCAAAAAACTCGCCAACACCATAACTGGCCAACCGAAAAAACTCGCCGACGGTATAAGTCGCCAACCGAGAAAAGTCGCCAACATAAAAACTTGCTGACCTTTTATATTGAGAACCTTTTCAAGCATTTTCACCTGTCTGGTTTTTAAAAAGTTTACATTTATAAAATCTATTTTTAACTCTGTAAGCACAGTATTTATCCTTCTTGAAATGTCTTCTGGCACTCTTGCTGTTTGTCCCACCCCTGGAGGTCGAGGATACTATGTGTCAAAGTATCCTTTTTAGAGGGTATTTGAGTAAAATCGACCTCCAGGGGTGGGACAGTGGGACAAACAGCAAGAGTACCTGTCTTTTTTAAAAATACTTGAAAATTACATATTTAGGAAAAATTTCCCTAACAACCAGTTTTTATTATTGCAGAAAGAAAAGTCGGCAAGTTTTTACTTTGGCGAGTTTTATTGTTGGCGACTTATGTCATCGGCAAGTTTATCCCGTTGACGAGTTCTGGTTGCGTCCCTGAAAAGCGTTTACAAGTCCTCGGGTGAGCGGCGGAATGCAGTTCTTCTCTGGCCCAAAGCATCCATAGGCATTGCGAAAACACAGCGTTCAACTTTTAAGTTTCTTGATAAGCTACACTTTCTGCGATAATAATATTTTTTTATCGTATTCACCGAAACCCATATGGAGTTTTTTTGGAATAAAACATTAGTTATGCAAACCAAAAGCTGAAATGCGCCGAAAATTTCAGCACATTTAGGCAGTGTTTGTTTCTAATAGAAACTTTCTATAGTATCGGTAAAAATTTAATTTACGTCCCAACTTTGCAACTTTGAAAGCCCATACCATTTTATTCCTTTTTACAAAAGTTCTTCAAGATTGCAGGGTCTAATCAACTTTTTACGTTCTACAAAATGCCGTAGTCATATTTTGCAAAAACCTTTTACTGATATTCAAAAATAACTAGTTGTCTTTGGGTGGTTTCAAATGGTCAAAGAAGTCAAAATTTGGAAAACATCGAAATATGTCAGCTGAGCTAATTAATAGGCTACAAAATACACTTTATAGCTCAATCGAACATTTTCCTACCGCAAAAATATAAATATTTTGGTGGGACATTATTTTTGACCAATACTCTATGTTCAAATACAAATTTCCGCTTCTTTCTTAACTTGATGGGGCATTACAAAGCTCAGCAGATAAAAAGTTGGAACACTCGGTCTATCTCACGCAATCACCTCCTGCGGTTGATTTTTGATTATACTTTCGGCAAATTAACATGTGGGTTGCAGCTACGCAGCTGCTATGTGTTCTCCGCTCTCCTCCTCCGACTTCGATGGAGCTAGTCTGCAGCAACCAGTGCGCTTGCTTCCATCAACCACGGCTCGTCAGACCCCCTCCTCCTCAGGTTCTCCTCAACGCAGACTGGGCCAGCATTTTCCACCATTTTCCACCACTTTCCCAGCCGAGCGCTTCTTCCCTCCTGATGACACTAAAATCAATGACCAGTCTATTTCTCCAATGTGGGTTTGGCTCTATTTTCAAAGGTTTAGGAATATTGCTTAGCACTTTTTAACAAAAAATTTTAACGCGTGGGTTATTTAATCGGCTGTAGAATCAAAAAGATTAGTTTTGTCCCATGTCTTCCCAAAACCTTTTACCTGTCCTTAACATTTTTTCTCTTCTTACCACATGTGTTCGCCATAAAATTGATATCTTTCTGATAATTTTTACGTGTTCTGTGTGTTAACTTTAGCCTAGGTGGTGTTGCACGAGAACAATTCAGCTAAAATGGGTGTAACAGATCGAATGTGAGAAAAGTTTTGGCAAATTTATGCCAAAAACTTTAATTATCCCGTTTCAAACCCCGTTATTTCTAATTCTGACTGTCTATTCATGCTCAGCAGACTCTATTTACCTTTCAAGTTCTGTTAGTAAGCGTAGGCAATAATCAAGGCAATAATCTACAAATAAAGAAAAATCCACTTGAAAACTTAGAAAACCCTGCACGGGGGAGGATTTTCTTGCAAATCCTCTCAATTTCCTTAATTTTACCTACTCACTAGCTTTCTACAAGCATTTCTGAAGTAAATGGAGTATGTTGGACACGAATAAACAGTCAGAATGAGGCATGATGTGGTGTGATTCACACCGCTCGAAACATGACAATTTTAGATTTGGGGATAGATTGACCAAAACGTTCCTTACATTTGATCAATTACAACCATTTTAGCTGAACTTTGTTTTTATGCATCTTCTCTGGGTTGTCCCAAGGGTATCATGGGTTCAATACATTAGAGGGGCATGCCCGTCTCATTGGTCAGGCACATGACCCTTTAATGTATTGAAGCCATGATACCATCCGAAAAAACAGTCGACTTTTTGATGAAATTGGAGTCGAGAAGCATGAAAGAGAAGTTATTTCCGGCTCCCGAAATGTCTGGCTGAGCGTGGGCTTCTATACTACAACCAAAAATTTGATCAAAAATGCGGACGTAATAGATTTATGACCTTGTTCATATTTTTGTTTTTTCCGGTATTTTGTGCTATTTGCACATAGAGTTTGTTGGATAGCTCAGAGATAGTTCTACAAAATAGTGTCAGAGCCCTTTTACAAACAATAATGTGTTCCCTTTTTGGCTAGATCAAAGGTCCGGAATTACTCGAAAATAATAGAAAATGGAAATATTTCAACAATCATATAGAGATTTATGACATCATCAGCCCAATTTAGTCCTTACCACCATCAGAAGCGAGCCAGCAGACCCTGGGAGGAAGAAGGTTCCACAAGTGGAAGAGGCACGATGCCCCCCGGCTACACCACCAGTCCTTCAGGCTCCAGTCCTGTGAGTCCAATTCACATAGCTTGGGGCTTAATGACAATGTAAATTAGTAAATTTCAGGAGTTTGGAAGACCCAAATTCAGAATTTCTGCATCACCTACGAGGAAGCCGAGTGTAAGATAAGCTTGGGAATATTGACTGATAAATAAATTACCGTATTTTCTCTATTAAACGGGCTCTCTCTAATAAAGGGGGACGGGGGGCGGATTGAAAAATAAACGTGCCCTCTCTAATAAACGGGGCCCCACTTCGAATTTATTTGCCCTTCTACTATTTCAAGCAAAACAATCCTTTGTCATTAGCGACACCTTCTATATGGCAATTAAGCCTTCTTGTCATCGCTTCTGCCATCCTGCGCACGTTATTGATCCCCGAATTTATGGAGAAAGCACAGGCTTGTTGTTGCAATTGATCCCTCGACTTAATGCACGCGGTTCCAGCGTGCCTTCTGAGCAATTGTAGTCATGCGAGGGAAAAATAATTCCTCATGATTCAAAAATCTGAACTTGAGGCAACCAATTGCGACCTATAAGTGCAACTCAAAAACTAAACCCAAGAAAAAACTAACCTTGATAGCTGTTCTATGGAAACCTTGCATTGCGTTTTGGTGACGATTCTTCTTCAAAACAGACGGTTGTTTTCGCACCTTCCTCTTACCTAGTTGGCTAGCTCACGATCCAGATTTGGATTGGGCATTGGTCGGCCGCCATGCTCCAGTAGCTTATGCTTTGATCCATCGCGTACATTTGTGAAATATCGGCGTATACAGAGTGAAAACTATTATAAGGTAAATCAGAAGCGTAAACCTCGCACTTGTTCTTTTGTCTCGAATCCTGGAGTCACCGGAATGGCAATAGACTGAGGTTTTTTTGGCACTTTCGATTGCCTCCAGCTAAGTTTCCTCTTCATTGTTACAATGCTGCATGCAATTGACGATATCACTTCGGTCCTCTTGTTTTATCCTCATCCATAAAATTTATCGATCTACATAAATAAAGAGTGTCGCAAACATTAGCACAGGCTGTATAACCTCTCATAATGCCCTACCACTCCGCCCTTTCAAAATTGGATTCTTGACATTCTTTTTTGACCCTTTTTGTAGGCGACTCTCAGCCATGTTGCCACCCAGATCGTAGCCAGTGAAATAAGCTACAATTTGGATGACAATTCGTACACTAGTCACCTAGAAAACGGATCAAAAAACAATTCCAAAAACAAGGTTTTGAAGGAAGAGGAGAAGGGCACTATTAGAAGTATTATACGGCAACTTAAGAAACAAGCAGACCTCTTGATAAAAGACCAATCTCGTTTCACAGAATTGCTTGCTTCTCCCTATTGCTTCTTGCCTGACATTGCTCTGAGCCCTTTGATCGACAAATTTAGCTAATCCTTACTGCTCTACCACCGACCCAGTTTGAAGTTCCCTACCTTATTCAGTAGATTAGAAATATTTTGAGGGTTTTATTTAAAAAGTCATTATCAGAGTTAAGATCTTGAGTTATTCAGGAGCGAGAGAGTAGTGGTGATCCCAGTGTTCGCCGCTTCAACATCCGACAGAAGTCGGGTCTGACCGGCTCTCCAGGAGGTATATCCAGGGCTCCTGGCTCTGCCACCCAGCCAACACCAGTCCAGCAGGGTCCCTCCTCTCCTCCAGAGGCTTGCAGTCAGCAGACAACTGTTTGAATGCTGAATAGAAAGTATAAGATGTAATAACAGCATAATTGACCACAGTATATACTCGAGAACACTGCCTCTAGTCTTTTGTTTTGTTGGATGAGAATTGGAAGAATATTTTGAATAAATTTAAAACTTTTGTTTTTTGGGCCAACAGACATTAGAGACATTTGCAATGCAATTGCATAATCAATCGCACAGATTTTGAGCAAATAATTGCAATGGCATTGCTAAATGGGTCGATTAATCGTAATGTCTAATTTTTCAAGTTCTAGAGGACTTTCTGGTCTTCCATTGAGAACTATTTGAACAAAGAAATTTCGCATTCGGGCAGGACCTAGACCCATATCAGTAGATGCTTC
>JAKMXJ010056227.1:0-11920 GCA_029339935.1 Anguina tritici
GAAAATTGCAAATAGATGCGATATTTCTTAATCCGCGCTTTTTTCTGCCGCGCTTTTATCTTCCCTTCGTCACTACTACCAGATTCACCACCTGTCTTGTTAAAAGAAAAACAGTGGGACGTGTAACTGGTCCCAATTTTAATGGGAGTAATCTTTTGATTGCCTTTGAAAAAGCTTTGTCGCTCAAAATTCATTGTAATTTTTTAAAACGCTGGACACCACCAAGCAGCTTTAGAGAAAGCGGAACCCAAATTTGAAATCCGTATAAATTTTATTCCTGGGGAAAAATTCCAAAATATCAAATTCTTAAGTCACTGCATACCTGTGGAATGGAGAACACAGCAGCGCCCACGTAGCAAGACATGATCAGTCGCTAAACGAGTAAAAACTAGTTAGGGAATTGAGATAAAAGTCAGAGTACCTTAACGAAAATGAGCTGTTTTGAGGATCTGCACGAGCTCCTGCCAGTCTTCTCCAAAGACATTAGACTGTAGACAGTGCGCAGCCGGTCCACCGCAATTCCCACCACACCGAAAGACATCAAATGAAAGCAAAAGTCCCTGGAAAATCACCAATTTTTGTAAGACTAAAATTCCATTCTGAGGTCTTTTCAAGACACTTTTAATGATTTCCCGGCAAAAACACGTACAAAATTGCTAAAGTACAGCCATAAACTAGTCAAAAAACCCGTGGCTTTCGCCACTTTGCAACCAGAAGCGGTCACTCTGGCTGCAAGAAAGAAAAAAATCATGTATTTTCATAATTTTGAGCGATACTACGTGCTAATTCATTTTTCTGGTTATTCTCTTGCGAAAACAGTTGCTCCCATAATAGTCAGACTATTTATTGGGGTCAAAGGTAAACAGTGCCAGGTATACTCTAATCGTTGGACTATAGGTTTGAAAACCAAAAAAACAACTGACCAAGAATATTGCATGGCACGACAGAGGAACTCGCCACCCCTCCAGGTGTAGCTTATCAACCAGGCACTGAAACCAATCAGGACAATGCTAAACAGTTGAGGATGGAGGAGCACTTACATGTGACTAGGACAGTAGCAGGCGATCACGATCAAGTCAATGACAGTCAAGTGGATCTTCAGCCAGAGGAAACTGGTCCTCGTCACTTCTTGCTGAAATGTATACTCGGCTGAATTAAAGAAAAGTTTTTAAAGTTTTTACAAAGTTTTTTTTGTGTTTTCGAACTGCCAAATTTGGCCGCATGAACGGTTGCACAATATCTTTTGTGCAACGAAATTTAGCGCATTTAAGAGCCTACAGATCATAACCATACCTGTATGAGCGCCGGCGCTGGTGCCGGAAATCTTTTTGCAGTGCCGGGCACCACATTATTTTTGAAGAGCTGACGCTCCTTTTTTTAAATGCCCGGCGCTGGCCATTTTTATTTTTTAGATCTTGTACAAGTATGGTCATAATTACAGACGCGGATGGTACGGTACACCGTACCGAATATCATACCCACTGAGCCGATTTTGGGCAAAAATACGGCACCGAAATACGGACTGGCCTATTTCTAAAAATATCGAAATTGATAGCAAAATTTTTATAATTTTCGGATAGCGGAAAATATTGTGCTAATTTGTTACAGCTGGATAGTTAGAGTCTTCTTTGTTTGATTGTTGCATGATATTTCGCTTCCTTTTACTTCTTCTAGCAATTGGTCTTCATTTGTCACTAGTGTTAGAGGGACATGGACATTTCACACCCGAAGCCAATTCCCATCTTGCGTGTATTAAATGTGTTAAGACATTTTCTTTTATAATAAACTATCTTTTTTCAAGAAATTGACTTTTCACCTTTGTCCGCATAGTAAAACACCTCTGGGGAGTAGTGGACACCTCAAAAAGTACCTCTAAAAGAGATGTAGTTTGAATATAGTTTTCTTTACAGGGACCCTGGAAAATCTCCTGGACGGGAAATTTCACATTCCCAGAGATGGATACTTCTTGTTTGCTAAGACTGCTTTTAAACCGACTTTAGGATTAGCGTCATTTGAAAAATCGTTTCAGTGTCTTGTGTATACGTGCAAAAAAATTTAAGAAAATACTGAAATTTCATTGGGTTCACCGAGAGTTTTGCAATACCGTACCGAAGTACCGACCGAAGTCGAATCATCTATAGTCATAAGATGCCTTTAGCATTTTTATGGTATAATTTCACGTGAAAATGTCAAGGAAACGAACAATAAATTGCGCAAAAATGCTCAAAACATGATAGAAACAACACAAACGATGTTAGGCCATTTCGAAAAAAGTTTCGAAATCACTTTTGCTAACTAGACACAAAAAGAAGAGCTTTTGACACAGGAAAAAGTATTGGCCCATTTTAACATTTTTCAGACTTCTGCAAAAATTTACAGCTTTATCTATTAAAATTGCATAGAATTTCAGAAATAAAGATCATAAAAACAATTTTTCACAGAATTGCTTAAAAGTTTTAATTAAAAGTTAAAGTTAAAAGTTTCTTTCTTAAAATTTTCCAATTCTATCTTATTAATTTTTGGTAAGTTACTAGAGATTCGGTAAGTTACCATTCATCAAACCTAGTTATTGGTCTTTGAAGTCTTACATATTCTCTCTTTTGTAAATTATGGTATCGCAAGTGTTTTCAAAACTAGCACTTTTCAACTTTTTGCCATAACCTTCTTGTCAGGCTTTTCTCAAGTCTTTTTGAAAATATTTCCGTACTATTGGGCCGATTTGAATTTAGAGGGTTGTGTTTCAAAGTTGTTAATGTAAACTTTGAGACACTAATATTCTCAGAATAAGAGGTCTTAAAAATAATATCAAAACATGAAATGGAAACCAGAAATATAGAATGGAAAAATAAAAAAGAGCCATTTTTCCCCGCTATTCATTAAAGCTACTAAAAGACATCATCTTCCTGTATAAATGGGTAACTTGCGCACTTTGCATAAATTAATTGGGAACCCTTTTACATGCAAGCAACCCTGCTGACAGACCTTGGTGTTGGGGTTGCGCCTGCCTTGGTGCCAGGAGTGCAGCAGACGGGTCAGAACGATGGCATTGAGGGGCAGACCGAGCAGTAGCAGCAGGCTGAGCAGAGCCATTTCGATCCAATCTGACACTAACCTGAACAACAAAATACTATTTTGGACATGTGAGGCAACTCACATTTCAGGCTTCACTAGGTCTCCATCGCCATCCAGTGCGAAAGGGTCTCGGGGAGCCTCCCCCCCGTCAACCCCAAATGAGGACGAAGGGGTGGAAGAGAATATGTAGTTGGAAAATAGTGAGACTGAACTTGAGTTCTGCATCTTTTCTTGGGAGGCTGAAACACAACAATCACGTTAATAGAAGGACTGCACCATCCCACCATTACAAATATCTAATGCTCGTGTATGAACGATTGAAGGACTAAGAATTAGAAAATTTGTCCTAATAGGTGTTATGTGAGGATTGTCATCGGTGATTACATCTGTTTAGTGAGATTCCCAAGTACAGCTGAACCTTTGCATAGTGTCCCCCCTAGGGACGGCACTCAACTGAACACTATGCAGAGAGACTACTACGAGGAGGGGTCACTATAGAGAGAGGTCACCATGGAGAGTTTTTTCAAGTTTAAACGCAATCGCACTGCTCGCTTCTCTTAGGTTCTCCCCCAATGTCGACAGCCTTTTATGTCCTTTTTGTATGTGTTATTTAGGCCGCCGAGTACAAATTTCATTTCAGAAAATATTTTTACGCCTTCTTCTAATTTAAAACGAATATTTCCAGGCCAAATAAGGCCTTTAATTTTGGGGGCTAATTGAAGAAAAGTGTGAAAAATTTATAGATTTTTACAGGTCCGCCAAAATGACAGCATACTTTACAATACCACGGTGTGTCCTTATTATCAACAATTGTGATATGTCCTTTCATCCCTCTAACGAAAATTGTAAGAGTGTGTGAATAAGTTTGGTTTTCACACACCTTTTTGGGTATCTGCTAGAGCGCAGGCCAAAAACAACAGCTACTGGAAAAGTCACTTGAAGTATCAAACCGGGATGACCCAACAGATTGTCTTTTCAAGAACAATAAAAAGAAAGGCGAAGGTAGCACGCATCTTGGCTAGCAAAAACACACAAATGACTCTATTAAAACACCAAAAATATTGGAAAATATAATAAATGTTGCAGCCTGTTCTTTTGAGAGAAAAAGAAGAAGAACGGAGAATTGTAAACCAACACTTTGGCGCATTTGCACAATTGGTGTAAATTAATATGTGCTACTGCTACTTCTGCCGCTGCTGCTAAGCTCAAAGATTGAAAGCTGCTAATGGAGGGTCTCTTCCAGTCGCAGCAGTAAAATGCTTGCAAAAGAGGGTAATTTTGAACCTTTCTACGTTTGACGCCAAAAGTGGAAACCTAAATTCTTAACAGTGATTGTGTCGTAGAAACACCCAAAATAGACCCATTTTCATAGAATCCGTCTGGTATAGCAAGAAATAGCTTCAGAAATACTCGATTTGGACGAAAAATGTAAGAGTGTGTGAATAAGTTTGGTTTTCACACACCTTTTCGGCATGAAACACTTTTGGTATGCCCCTAAAAAGACTTTTGACTGGTACAGCGGAAACCCTCAATAACCCCACCTCTAGGTGGACCGGCTACAAGGTGGTGTTATGCAGAGGTGGTGCTATAGAGGAGTTCAACTGTAGTATAAACAGAATTTACCGGATTTTTGGAAATTCTTGATACAATGGTATCACTCAAGATATCTAACTATAACTTCAAATGTTTTCCATAGTCGATCTAGTTTGTGTAATTTCAAAGGTTCTCATCTTTACTAAGAAAAAGCTAGTGCCTTTCAGCATTCCAAACGTACAAAAAGCATGTTTTATACGTGGGACGGCTCTTTTTACAAAAATCAGCTTCTTGTCTTGGACGAGAGCTCCAGGGGAGGGGGGTAGGTTAAACCCAGTTTTTATTACTGGAACTAGGCAATAAGAGTCTCTAAATGCATTTTTACCTAGGAGCATGCTCAGATTTATCTCACAGGCAAGTCTGTGTGCCCATCTCTAACCCATAGGGGGTTTGCATGGTAAGAGAGAGAGATGGAGTTTTTTAGTCAAAAATTCGAATTCCCGCCAAAAAACCGTCCCGAATCAGTTTTGTCTCAAGGTGAACTTTTACTATGACTACTCAAGGTGAAGCCCTTGACAGTAGCTACGACTTGAATGGTCAAGTATGCATTTATAGAAACACAATACCCGCATAATTGCCAGTCGAAAAGGCGCCCATTTAAATAATGTAATATACACAACCCCTATTTAAAAAGGAAACAATATATACACAACAGGAAAATTACCAAATTGCCATGAAATACTCCTTCACACAAGCCTAATAAAAGAGCCTGCTTGCAGCTTTGAGAATGAACTTCTCTCTAACATTTAAAATTGGGAAAAAATCTTTTAAGGAGTGCTAAATGGTGGGAATCAAGCGCTTGAATATTCCCATGCATTTGTTACAGCCCAACCCACTTTAATTAAGGGTGGGAGGATTCAGACCAAACAGCAGTATTTATATGTAATTACCAATTGTTTTGGCTGCAGCAGACCACCCCATAATCGGACAACAGGCAGGAAATGGGCTGTTATGACCAAACTTGAAAACCAATTTCAGCTTCTTCCAAATGGCAACACCGTTGGCTGAAGAGTTTCTTAAGTTGGTGGGAAAAAAGCTTTTAAGGTCTTCCAAATTTGGTTGATATTTTATACGTTCCATTTTTACGCCTTTCAGTTTTAAATTTGAGTGTCATTTTTTGGCAACTATTCAGCCACATGTTTGCTGAAGGGTTTAAGTTTTTTGCACTTTTGACAAGTGGTGCTTGAGTCAACCGATCGGTGGATATGAGAGGTCGTGCGTAAACACTTGCAGCCATCAAATTAAAACACTTGAAGATGGCCATGGGTGAAATTTCAACGCAGACGGAAATGACAAATTTTATTGCAGAACAAAGGTTCTTGAAGAGATTTCTAGGCCAACCAAAATTTTCGGCTGGCCGGACCGAACCCAAAACCGGAATTTTTCCGGGTTTCTGTCTGAAAAACCGAAAGAATTACAATCACATTCCCATTATTGAACATTTTTACTAGAAATTAGATCAAACAATCCTTCGACGAAAAATCAATTAGTTCTATAGGCATTTTCTTCTTCTACTTTCTTTAGAATCTGCTAGTTCTGCTTTCAAGATGGGTAAGTTAGCTGCCATTTCTTTTCCCAGACGAGACAGGAGAGAGACTCAAGGAGGAGACTCTCAGAGATTCTCAAGGAGGAGACTGGCCTCGCAGAAGCAACGCTCAACGCCATTTCCTTGATCAGCGACAGCTCAAGAAATAGTAGTCCTGTCAACAAGAAGAGAATCGGTGTCCACAATGCCATTCCGCTTGGCTCTTAAGAAGGTTCCGGATTGTTCGATCGTCAAGAAAAGGTGAAAAGATGGTCGGAAAAGTGCTTATGATTTCTTCAATAATCTAAATTGCCAAGGGAGATTCTTCATTCGGTCCTATTTCCTAGGGTCTTCGTGAACTTCGAAGCTTTTCGGCCTCAAAAAGGTAATTCTCTTTGCTATTTTGACGATAGTGACAATCATGTTTCGACTACAAATACAATAATTTACTATCTTAAATTTGATTTGTGTAGTTTTGTTTCTTTTCCTTTTGCCAGTTTTCTGGGGAAAGTGGATGGAGATGCTTCTCCTTGTGGATTGTGGTGTAATAGACACCACAATTATATAGGGAGAAGCATCTCCATCCCCCTGTTCTCCCCGCCCTATTGCATTAAAGGGGGCGGGGGCAATGTTTTTTGCTGGTCAGTGTGAAAATTTGGAGCAACCAGCTCTTATTCAATACAGAAATTTGTTTTTTCGTAGTTTTCATCGGCACTACACACTCAGCTCGACTCAAACTCTACAGAAGTCCACCTCAAAAGGCGGATTTTTCTTTATTTATGACAACAGCAAAAATTGCAATCCCTAATTTCCTTTCATCCAATCTTGATGATTCTTGCTTGATTTTAGCGGATGCGGATAGAGTCCCAACATCATGGAGCATATGATATCTTCTGGAAAATCCTTAGCCACTTCAATCTTCGCCTCACGTTTCATTTTCTAATATAGGTGAATGAATAAAGGAAATTCCGAATTTTTGAGAGGGCTTCTATTAAAGCAAGTACGGTAATTGCGCTTCATTAAATAATCCCATGTGCCCTTTTGAACCAATCATGATAAAATCCAAGCACATTTCTGGACCTGTTGTGAATAAAGTAGTCTCCTCCCGGTAGCTTTTCGAAACAATCATTAGCCATGGTGTAATTTAAGTACTCTTCTTGACGAATTACAAATGATTGTCTATTCCAAGTTAACTAATCGTGTAATTACATATACTTAAATTACTACTTAGGCTCAGGACGCAAAAAAGCAAGCATTTCTATAAAGCAAAGCCGACACTATCATGAGTTCCAAATAGGAAGAAAAGTGAACACTTCGATGAGTTCTGCACAGGAAGAAAAGCGAATACATTCACAAGTCTCCAACATGAAGCAAAGTGAGCAATTTCATGAGTAAGCCATAGGAAGCAAAACAAAGTACCAAAGAACAAAAGCGAGCACTATCGCGTGCAAAATTACACAAGGAAAAGTCCAAGAAGAAGTGATTAAGTTTCAGTTTTGAAAAATCAAGCGCTACTCGAGGAAGAAGCCTTGAAATTTTCGTTTCAAAAAAAGCGCATAGCTTTTCAGATGTGGAGTGTCATTAGATGGTCTCGTCGATGTGTCGATAACAAACTGTGAATTCTTTTACATGCATCCATGTTCCCATCAATATAAAATAATAATACAAGTGGTCGAAAATGTTGAGAAAAAAACTTTTCCTTGAATCAAAAAATTCAGCTTAAAGTATATTAAGAAGGCTGTTAAGAAGTCTATGAAAAATCTGGCTCGATCTCGAGATTTTTGAGTGTTGAACATAAATCATGACGGCAGAATCGATGGAGCTCGTGGGAGTTAAGAAAACATACTAAACACCGTTGTAATTATTTTAAATCGAGATTTAAACCCTCAAAGTCGAGGGGGGAGACAATTATCAGAGAGGGGGTAATCAAAAGCTTATATATGGTAACCATAACGTTTTGTAATGGGGTAATTTTTATGAAACTAAAGGCGCTTATTTAAATATGGCATAAAAAAATTACAAAAATCATGTTTTTGGACGAAAAGTCCCTCTGGACGAAACGGTTTTTGGATGAAACGTTGCATACCCGTCACAAATACAAGAAGTCGTTGGAACCTCCTTTGCTTACTTCGGAATTAACGGAATGCTTGCAACAGTCAAGTACAACACCAGGATATTTAGAAGTAGACGATTTCCAAGATTTTCTTCGTTTTGGTAAACTAATTTAAATTTTTAGAACGGATCAACAACCTTCCAATCGCAGGTGACCATCAGAAAAGGCTTTAAAGAAGAGACTAAAGGCAATGTCTGTGGAGAAGAGGTCTGTCAAAAAGGTCAAAGTACTCGAGTCATCTAATACCTTAATCGTTATTATCGCATGTTTTACTGTTGTTTTTCGGTGGAATAAAGAATAGATCGTTTTTTGCATTGAAATTTTTGCATTGTTTCATATGTCACTCTCTTCATAAGGAAAAGATTAAAATTTCTGTTGTCTCACGGAGATATTTTAAAAACAAAAGCTAAAATAGTACTCTGACTGAATAGAAATAGAGCTCTGTCAAAAAGATCACTCTGTAATTTTTGTGTTCCTTTGGTGCCAACTTTTTCATGTTCTTTTTTATTTTAGTATTGAAATGGCTACTCCCAAAAAGAAGTGGTGCTTTATTACTCTGGAAACGAAGAGAAATATCATCGATGCTTCTGTGAACATAAAATTGGAACAGTTAAGCAAGAAATTTGGTTATTCAGTGTCTTCCATCAGAAAAATTCTTAGCAATTTTCAAAGAAATTGATGAAGGAGGGGAAGCAAAACAGGCCAAATTACAACCTTTGAAATTTGAAAGCATTGATCATGCCATCCTATGATGGTTTAAAGCAGCTAGAAGCGACAATGTTCCGATATCTGGCCCTATTCTGGCGGTGAGATTAGTATGTGCTTTCTCATTTTAACTTGTTTCTTTTAGGAGAAGGCGCTTGAACTTGCGAAGGAGTTAGCAATACCGTTAAAGAAGAGGTTTGAAGGATGTGCTGAGGCCCCTGACAGCAGACGAAGAGAACTTGGAGCAACAGGTGTCAGTTCTAGAGAACTTCAAGGCAAGCTATACTTGGTTAGAGAACTTCAAGCACAGGCATTCAATAGTCTTCAAAAAACCCAAGTGGAAGCTGGAGAAATCGGCATGGGAGCTCTTGGTAAATCAGGCCAGAAATCATCGTTAGTAAGGTTGTGAAGCTTTGCTTATAATTTTTGAGGAACACTCTCAATTGCTGTTCAGAGTTCGGAAATGCTAGCGATCGAAGTTGTGTAGACCTGGCTCTTTTCCATCCGCACAGAAAGCAGTCACACGGCGTCAGATCAGGCGAATATGGCGGCTATGCAAAGACAGAACCAATATGCTGTTTCGCTCCGGCATCTCAGCATTTCTTCCGAGCTGCCGAGCGATATCGAATGCAGAATGCTGACACGCTTTTTCCCTCCTCAATGAACCATTCAATGCACTTTTTCTTCTCCTGAGCTCTGTAAACTATGGCTAAGAGAAGAAAAATTAACTTTTCAATTAAACCCGTTTTTAACAATGAAAATGACAAAAAATATGAACAGGTTTGGTCCAGATCAATTTGAATATCCTATCCAGTCGAAGACCATAGTTCCAAAAGAGAATCTCAGTTCCGCGTCGGATGCGATAGCCAGAGTGAGATTCGTTCAGTTCGTAGAGACACAAGAAAAATCCATGCATCCGCTTTCAATGTATCGCGACGAAGAAGATGGCTGACTTCTTCTCGAAACTTTTTCTGCACCTGTTCATATTTGTTAGCTAATATGTTCTTGATCGTAGAGAAGATTGAAGGCAGCATAACAGAACCGTAAGTTACAAATTACCTCATAAGTTGGATCGAGTGCATCAAAAAGCTTGGTCATGAGCGGATGGAAAAACATATTCGCTACGATAGATGGAATTGAGAGCAAAAGCGTTGGCAATTTTCCTGGCTCTGAAACAAAATGTAAACTACATTAAGTCCAAATATCACATACTTTGTTGTTGGCTCTTCACTTTTGCATTCACAATAGCTCGAATTTTTTTCGGCGGCTGAAACTTGGCATCGTACTTAGCTTCCCAGTGGCGGACCAGCACATGTTTGTTCCGGGATATGACCTAATAAAAATGGCTTATTGGCATCTCGAAAATAAATTTCAGGATCACAATAAAGTTATGCAAATTTTGAGATCCTTTTTCGACTCCTAAAAATCATTAAGAGTTACCTTTTGGTAGGTGAGCGAGCTGACTTCTTTTCTTTTATCTTTGTCCTCCTCCTCCTCGGCAAAATTTTCCAACACGCCATCTCGGAGTTTTTTTCAGTGGCGTTGCTTTACGAAATCGAGGCGGAGAATCACTTGCGGAAAACCACAATCTAAAATAAGCAAAACAATACTAACATATTATCGAAAAAAGTCACAACTATTGTATACTTTATCATTCTGCTGTGTGTATACAATAAAATGTATAATAGGTATAGCGCGGCTAAGGTACATTAGAGCTTACACCTACATCTACACCCACTATAGCGCTACAGCAAAACCTACAGCTACACCAACACTACGCCAAAAATCTACGCCTACAACTAAACATAGCTTTTTCGCGTGGGCATAGCTTTTTCGCAAAGTGTAGCTGTAGGTATAGGTTTTACTGTAGCCCTACAGCAGGTGTACCAGAGTGGGCGAATTCATCCACGGTGAATTCGTCGATACATTTCCAAAAGGTTACAGGTTCGGTACCTGCTGGTAGCAAACATTTTCCGATAGGCTTTCAAGACAAAGAAGGTTTCTAAATCTCTTCACCAGGGTGCCTGCAGAAAATATCCAGCTGGTACACCCGAGAATTTGGGGTTCAGAGTTCTTCGTTCACCAAAGCGAACCTAGGCCTAAACAGAATAAGGTAGGAATTTTTCTATCATATCCATTGCAAACAAGGGGCACTGTGCTGTCTTTGAGAGCAAAGCGAGCAACACCCACCCTTACTATTGTACCTAAAGTATTCATGGGGCGACACACGTCAACCAAACATCTCTTGACCATCTCTTCTTTGACTACTGAGCCCATTTCCTGAAAAGAACACGAATTCTAAAGCTTCAGAAGATTTTTAGGGATTCTCCTGGCCTTTATAGTCACTAAGAATGTCAATCATTATAAACGCCTACCAAAAAATGTTTGCTACCAGCAGGTAGCGAACCTTTAACCTAAATGTGTGGATGAATTCACCGTCGATGAATTCGTCTGTTAATGAATTCGTCTGTCGATGAATTCACCTAATGCCGAAAAATAAATATTTTTCCGCGATCTTTTTTATTCGACACAGAATTGGGAGGCGCACAACTTTTAATAACCGGACACGAAACTTTTTCTCCGCCGAAATGCCGAAAAAATCAAAAGAAACTTTTTCAAAAAATTTTTTGGCGGAAAATTTTTTTCCACCAGACCACACTCCAATTGTGACACGCGGCCAGCAGGCAGTATTGTGGATTAGAATCCGGGATTCACAAAAGAATACAGTTTTTCGAAATAGCCGCGGATTCAAATTAATTGGATTCAAATTTTTTGAAGGAAATTTCAAACAATTTGAATCCGCCGAAAATATATTTCTTGTGTTCAGATTCAAATTAATTAAACCCTTTATCGGCCGGTTTAAATGAATGTGGGTAAGTACCCATACCCTGATACCATACCTATACCCATAC
>JAKMXJ010056299.1:0-10748 GCA_029339935.1 Anguina tritici
TTGATCAAAAGATCAAAAAACTTTTGCAAAAAATATCGTGCCCTTCCTAAAAACGTGTTTTCTAGCCTAATTATAACCAAAAAAGCCCAAAAAGTGACACAGTTTCTATATAACAAAGTTTGGCTGTTTTTATTAGAGATGGAAACAGGATTTCCCAGGTTTTCGTAAAATACTCCTTATAGGGTGCTTTCAATAGTATTTCAGAGCCATAAGTTGTAACTCTAGAGTTTTTTTTCTCCTCCACAAAACATATTGCACGCTTTTTGAAAAACTTTAGGATTTCATAAACTAGAAGGGCCTAACCCCGTACAGGGTTATTCTGGCGGTAAAATAATCATGTAGAGGGTTTCAAAAATTTGACGGCGTATGAATTTGCGTTTTTCCCAACATTTTTGGCTTAGCTCAATAATTGATCAATGGTAGGATTTTATTCAGAAACACTAGCATCTCGGCTTTCTCAGGCTTCAGACTGCTTCTTTGATAATCGTAAACATCTCCCTTGTTCGCTTGGTTGGCTCCTGGCAGGAGCATACACTGTGAGGCTAAAACAGCTCAATGTAAAATCCAATCAAAACAAAAACACAAAAACCTTATGAACAACATTTATCCCGTCCGAATATCTGAGATAAAGGAAAGGAATTGATACTTCTCAACAAACTTTCTAACCTTCGCTTTCACTTTCTCGTATCAACTCGAAAGTTATGACTGGAAAAAATAACCAGTATATTCTAAAAATCGGATAAAGTTAAAAGAGGCTTGAACTTGGCTAACCAGCTATTGGAAGAGGTAGATTTGCACATGTGATGAGATAAGCAACTTACTTTTCCACTTATCATACAATGGTAGAGACAGACTAAGAAAGAATGAAAAGAAGGTACCTTTTGGTGAAATTTTGGTAAACTGATCGATTGTGTTCTTCTCCGACGCTTGCTTCTCTTCGATTTCCTTCAGCTCGGTAGCGTAATTCTTCATGATCTTTGGACCTTGCATTTGTGAACAGAGAGCTTTGGTAGTCCATTGGTTTGCCGTGGTGGGTTGTCCACACATAGCTTGAGGTACTTGAGATTTTTGCAAAGCGCACAAAGAGCCCTGGGCCTTTTTAAGCCGTCTGTCTACGCGAGATATATGAGGCAACACCTAATCCATTGTTGGTTATCTGGAGATTTCTTGTGCAAATTTTGTAATGAATTTTATTAGTAAAGCAATTTTATTGGTCAAAAATCAGAAGAAAAACATTGACATCTTTTAGAATAAAATCAGTCAACATTTCATTGTTAAATAGCGTTTTTATGAGCCACTTTGTTGGAAGATTTTCTGGTTCATTTTGTCCGGATCTCGTATTGAGGCGAAACGTGCTTCATCCTTCTTCACTTGGTAATGCATCGCTTCAATCGGCTACTCACTCATTATGCCCCAGAAGCGCCATCGTTTCACGAACTGCGGCATGTGGTCGACCAGCCAATGAGCCTTCGACGTGATCAATAACCTATAAAAGTTTCTATGAAATGGTTCGAGCAAGCATAATCCAGAGTTCCATAAAATGCCAAGCCTCAAAACGTCGTATTACTGAATTTCTCGAACTCCAAGATCTCAGCATCGGCGAGAAACCAAGACTTTGCAAATCCTTTAATGCTTTCTAGCATTTGGGAAGTGCGGATGCGAGTGGCGATCCTTCCACAACAGCGATCATCCTTGCAGGGCCAACATCGGTTAGAATCTTTTCTAGAGGACTTCCTGAAAAATTTTCAAAGGTTTAAACTCAAACAAGTGATTACCTGTGAAGTTCCAGAACCGTGCTTATTTCTCGGTACCAAGTTCTCTGTAGATAACTTTGAGCTAACTTAGTATTCTTTGAGGACTCCAACTGGTGATATCAACTCCACTAAGCAGCGGAAAGAGAGAACACATGCTCTATGGAAACTTACACAGTGCAAATAGAAATGACAATGCTGACCAAACATGAGAGAGGCGGCAGCGTGATGTTCCCCTTGAAAATATTTGCCCATATGGTTTCTGCTCAATCAACATATCATTCAACATTTGCTCGAAAAAGTCCAGACTTAATCAACCTTTTATATGGGAAAGTGTCTTAAAACATCTCTTTATTGTTTTGGCGTATAGGAATTGCTTAGAAAGCAGCAAAAGATGACTCTGGAAAAAAGGATTGCCAAACAATTTGCAAAATAATAAATTGCTGTCCATATATACATAGGATATAATAGTCTCTTATTAACTATTGATTGTCACAAAAAAAGAATGGTTCTATTTATTTGTCTAATCAAGACTAAATTAGTTTGTGAAAACAACATGTTTGAAAGTGAACCACAGGTTTAGGATTATAAAAATGTGATAGTTTGCTATAGCAGATTATCTGGCATCTTTTCAAAACCTTTTTATTTAATCTTATTTGGTCATAATCGAGGTATCCGCTTGATAGCAGATTTGATTGATAGCTTGGTACATCCCAACCTGGCAAATATTTCACTATTGAGTTATTATTGTCTTATTCATCTTCCCATTTTCTATTTTATTAGTTTGAGCAAATGGGCGACAACAATTTGATTGCCCCGCTGGACTTGAATAAACTGGTCGGTATCAAATCCGAGATAAATGAATTCGATGAAGCAACAGGCTCCCAAAACAATTCCTTTGACCATTCAGGCAATCAGAACAACAGACCCATT
This sequence comes from Anguina tritici, assembly GCA_029339935.1. Classification (NCBI taxonomy): domain Eukaryota; kingdom Metazoa; phylum Nematoda; class Chromadorea; order Rhabditida; family Anguinidae; genus Anguina; species Anguina tritici. Next base: position 2,685 of record JAKMXJ010056299.1, read on the forward strand.
CTGGGTGCTATGAGTCCAAATTCGTTGATGAACTCGGTTTTCTCTACTGGTATAAACACTACTCCCCCAACAGATTCCAAGAGAAAAGAGCGCCGAATTTTCGTGCCATCCCACTGGAAAGACTATCCTCTAGGTAAAGACAAGTTTTACACTGAGCTAATAATTACATGAGATACCACCCTGAATACTCATTACCTTCTTTCAACTCTAGGTTCATTTGTTAAGAGTGATCAATTTCAATTAACTATACGATTAATTACAAGACTAAAATGGGGTATAGACGTTTCGCAAATTAGAAACATTTTTGTTTTAAGTAGGGTAGACCACGGTCGGTTAACTGACCCGGTCGGCTAACCGATAACTGAGCTTTTTGGAAAATAAACCGAAAATCGGGTACGACAACCCGAGAAAACCCGGTTTTCCGGCTTATTTTCCTTCTCAGTCTATGTTTGTCAGCTTTTTAAAAAATTATAACTTTCGAACAACAATGGTAACGAAAATTTTTGTCAGATTATCAATTAAAAAAATTATTCGTTTGTTTTTTTGCGTGTTTCTTTTGTTTATTTCACGTAATTCATAGTTCTTGGTAAATTGTTGTTTTTGAAAATGTCATCTGCAAAGATCTCGCAATTTTTTTCCATTATTTCGATAGATGAAGAAGAAAAGCGGCAGCGTCTAAAGTGTAAAGCCAATGTTGCTGTTCCAAAGGATTCTTCAACTTCGCATATGATTAATCGTCTAAAGACCAAAGGGCATGAACAAGAATTGAAGAAATACGAATCAAGATCAGACGTGTCCAAAAAAGACTCATATTTGCGTTGATTTTCGATCAAAAGCAAGCAGTCGGTACCGAATAACGCGAACTCAATAAGCTCTGGTGCCGGGCCGGTTCGTGCACACCCCTGCTTGCGAGATCAATTCGAACAATACTGGTGACAAATAATGCGCTAGAGACTCTTTTTTGCCAACCTCCAGCAATAAAAACATGGTGCGGTATTTCAAAATAAGGTATCTATCTTGGGGGACCAAGGCAAAAAATCAGTTTCTGGCAAAATAAAATATCCACAAAATCGACTTTTTATGTAAGAAGTATGTAGAAAGGCCTTTTTCGTCGGTAAAACATTTATAATAGTGCAGCCCAAGATATAGTCCAGCACTGGCACAAGAGTGCCCAGTGATCGAGAGTCAATCCATGTTGTTTCATTTAAATTTTTTCTTTGGACCGGTCTTATGGCGATAAGTCGTTGAGGGTGCCGAGTAGACGGGATACTAAGCTGACCGGAGTTGACTATATTTAAAAGGTTTGCATAGAGAATAATGTTTATTTTCGAGATATGGTAAATTTTACAATTCTTGCACACTGTTTGACAGCTCTTAAAACGCAGTTTTGCGTTTTAAGGCACACAGCGACAAGCTGCTTTGCAAACCTACGTTACAAAAAGATTTTTTGATTTTAGTGCTAGACGGAGCTATTTCTAATGTGCTCTACAACTCCAAGATTGATGAAAGTAAGAAGGAGGCATTGGCTTGTGCTGTCAAGAATATTTTTACGTAAGTGTTTAAGCAGCTTTACTTGGCTCAACAAATCGTGTGCATGTTCGCCAATTACATATGTTCCCTATACAAGAGTTCTTTTTCTGATGCTCTTTTCTTGGTCTGCATAGCAAAACTGGCTAAGGACGCATGGCGCAGTAACAGAAACCAGCTAAAATAGGTTCAATCAAACAGATCGATCTAATTTTATACCCAATTTTATAAATATCGTAGTTTGTCTAAACTTTAGTGTGATCCCGACTGCTTTTTCTTGTTCAGTGGCGTCGATCTACCTTACAAAATAAAAAAACAGAAAACAAAGAACTGTTGCTATTTCAGGAAGTTATCAGAAATCAGTGAAAATGAGGGTAATTCTGTTTGAAGCTGGATTTTTTTCGTAAATTCTAATAATTCGTCTCAATTTCCTAGGTTTAGTCGAGCTTTCTGTTTTTTATCAGTATTTGTAAGCTATAGCAAGCACACTGAACAAAAAATCAGTCAGAATAACACCGAAGTTTAGACAAACTACAATAACTAGAAAAGTCGGTATAAAATTAGATCAAATTTTTGATGGATCTGTTTCATTGGGCCTATTTTAGCTGATTTTCGTTACTCTTCCATGTGGCCTCTGGCAAACATGTTATGCAGAACACAAAAAACTAATCAGAAGAAGAAAGTTTATGTAGCTCACACCCGTCTTCGGCAAGTATGCACACACTTTGTTGATCCAGAATTCAGATCTCTGGCCTGCCTGGTACCCGCCAAATCCAAATTCAGACATTTACTCACATTGAGTATACCCCTTCAAGTGTAACAAATTTCTCAAACAATTTGGTGCCTTCAAAGAGACATTTCTCCAAGTTTTGCAGATTATTTTAAGTTAGCTGACACTTGTTGGAAAGCAGAGACACAGTGTCTCTGTTTTAAATTATACTAAATATCATTAAAACAACGTTTTAAATGTTGACGGGATAATACCGTATTTCCTCTAATAAGGTCCCATATGGGTTTTTATATTTCAAGTCTCCGAAAGTTGGGAAAATTTGAGGTCAATCCCATGGTTTTTGGGTGTAAACCCAAATCGAAAAAGCGGAATCGGTAGAGCTCATAAGAGCAAAGAAGACGTATAATAATACATAGATGCAAAATATTTTTTGCTCTGAGATATAAACCATCAAAGTCGACGTGAGGCCTTTTTGGAGCATGGACCTTATTGGAGGAAATGCAGTAATTAGCTTGAAGAAGTAGACTAATTTCGATCCTTTGACAATAATGGTTGTATACATCTAATTTCTTGGTAAAGTTTTGCTAGGCAACTTTTAGTTAGATACTTGAATCTGCGAAAAATGTAAAAATCGCTATCACTGTAAACCTAAGAACTTAAGTATTTTTTTGTTTAGTAGAATGCAGTAAAATTGGTAATATTTTCAGTACTAATAGTTCTATAAAATCTTGTGGCATCGCATATCAGGTGACTTTTTTTTAAATGATCAAAAATCATATTTATAACTGATGGTTGTTACAGGTGCCATTTACCACTCTCCAAACATACTTTCATCGAGCCCGTCAAAGTGTCAGTGCTCTGCTTGGAGAGGGGAATGTACCTGCTAGTCTGGCAGGGTTTATTTCACCATACACTACTTACGCTCAACTGCTTGAGTATTCCACAATATACATTGTAGTTTTTTTTCAAATTTGCTTTATTTATAAAGTAAATGTGATCATCATCACAAATTTAGGATTCCAAGAACAGTGTCACACCACTGGAGTTGAATAAACAGCAAGCAAGTACATCTTCTATGACCATGAGGAAAAGGAAGTTTGATGCAGATGGGAAACTGCTGGCTTCTTCTGCATCCTCACAGGCAGTCAACGTTCATTCACCGACCACAAGACCTCGAGATGAAAGGATTGGTGAACATAATCAGCCGTTGCTTCAAAAACCTGAATCGCCTAAGAGGTAGTTTCATATTCAGAATAAAAAGCAGCTGGAAAAATAAGACCATCGATTTTGGGTGAAGTGTTGTTCTATGAAGCTTGTTCTTTCCTGAAATTTATAAGTATCGGGAACGGAAAAAGTTCTGCATACATTTCCAAAGCCTTATATCTTAGCATTTTTATTATCCAACCTCTAAAAGCTTAGTAACATTTTCCGGGGTCCCTTCTCTTTCAAATGAGATATCGAGCAAAAAATATATTCGACAAAATGACCACTACTTGCATCAATATTTTGAACTAAGTTTGTTTCTGTCTAGAAAATTAACAGGTAGATAGTGTCTCATGTAAGAGAAAAAGGCGAAGTGTTATAGGTATCGAAATAGATCTTTGATAATTTTACCAATGATTTGCTGAAATGAATATTTAGCGGCCCAAGCCAGGACAATTATCAAAAAATATGTGAGCTTATAAGAGCAGGCCAGCTAATGTCTTCCATTGCTGCCATCGAGCAATCTTTTGAGGGTCTACTAAGCACCCACAAAGAGCTAGATCTCCTACTCAAAGCGAACAGTCTGGTTGAGCAAGCTGTGATTCTGCAGCAATCAAGTCAGCTGACATCCCCAGACAGTGATGACACACTCAAAAGGCTGACTGTACACAGTCGAATGTTGTCTGGCTTCAGCCAGCTTGCCAATGAACTGCTTGCCTTTCTCAAAGAAGAGTCCGAGAAAAAGGAAATCAGCAGTCAGTCTTTGAAAGAAGCCAAGTCCAAAATTAAAGTAATTTTTTCCTTATACGCATCAAGTTTTGTTGGCAAGCTTATTTTTATAATTTCAGCTGGCCTTTTGTGTCCTTCAAAACAAGACTGCTAGTAGTTCGCCAGCGGATTGTTTCCAACTATGCAAATTGGACCAATTGGCCGACTTTTTTCGTACAGTGCTCATGATGTTAAAGATGGTGCCTATGGTTTTCTCCTCCTTTGAAAAATAAATTTAGATTCCTTGTACTTTACGTTTCATGTTACTAACCTTGTTGCATTAAAATAAATGCGACCTATTGGGTTGGTGCATAATTATCTACGATTTTCCCCCATAACTATTTTATTCAAGAAGAAACAACTAAGATGGCTGGGAATACCTTTTGATGTTTATACTGGGGCATAATCTCCGTCTACTTCAATTACTCCATTTGCTAGGCAAACGGTTGATTCTCGAGCGAATAAGTGAGCATTCTTCGATGCAATCCAGGCTTTGACATCAGCAACAAATTCATCAAATTCATCGTAAAGCTTGCCCGACTGCCAGTTCTAGCAATTTATTAACGTGGTAGTCGGTAGCCTCTTCCTGCCTTATCTTCCAGACTATTATCACCAGACTTGAAGCGATTTAACTACATCTGGGTTAGGCTTAGGCCTCTTTTGACTGATTTTTCCTCCACCAAAGAGCTTATTCAGGTCACGAAAATGTTGAGTTGCTTTCCATCCCTTCTCGAAGTGGTAAAGCATGATATGGCAAAGATGGATATGGTTTTAAAAGCGCACTTCTTTTGAAAAATAAAGGTACAAACATGAACAGTAAAAAGAATTAAGAAAGGGCGTAAAAACTCAAAGGGACAAAGCTGTTTTAAATATCGTAAATAATTATGCACCAACCCAATATAAGCAGTTGTGTAAATCGATACTTTGCAAATAAAATGTTGGTGTATTCGCTGAATATAAGGTCGTAATGGAGATAGTTCCGGGCACAAAAGACTTAAAAATGCACTGTTTTGAAAAAAACCTTGGTAGAAATTTTTACAAATTCAAAAATTGCCACCATCTTTATTTTTCTGCATTGATGGATTATACTTCCTTGAACCGTTTTTGTCAAAATTGTGTTTCAATCTTTTATAAATAACTTCTGTACAATGAAAACAATGAACAAGTAGTTTATGTCATTTCCCAATCTAATGGGGTTTTTGCGATGTCTGGAGGTGACACAACACCTTTAAATGACCATCTAAATATTTTATACTGGCTTGGCTGGCGCCATGCGGCGCCTTCGTTGATGGAATAGTGAGATTTTTAGAGAGAGAGTTAAAATATTTTTTAATTAAAGACTTGAGAAAGATACTCAAGCTTGGTTGACACCTTGCGGCGTCTTCGTAATAAATAGAATACTGTAGTGAATTTTTTAGAGGAATAGTTAACATGTCTTTTTATTAAAGCCTTGAGTGTGGTACAAAAAACGAAAAAACGAAGCCTGCATACAATAATGCTGTATCCTGGCAAAAGGGTGACTCGAAATCAATTGGGATTTGCCCGCGCAGGTTCGAATCCTGCCTACTGCGCCATTGTTGTAACCTGGCAAAAGGGTTGATCAGACCACTGAGCCACGCGTGACATATTAGCATTTGGTGGAAGCTGGCTTAGATAGCATGACGACACGACACATAAGTAGGCTTCAGTCAAAAAAGCCCACGTACCAGACACAGGTCATAAAACAGACACAAAAAAGCTCAGAAGAAATACAACAAACTGTGGACAACTGATCAGGTTCAAATGCTATGACAACAAAAATTCAAAAATTTTGTCCAAACCAAGAAAATTCAAACTCTCGGGGTTTTTTTCGGCTTTTGCCATTTTTCAGCCTCTGGGCACCTCCACGAAAACGTAAACGCCCCTCTGAGAAGCTAACATTTTTCAGCGTTCTTTTTTTTATTCGATAGCCCTTGTCCAGGCGCACATATTTGTTTGGAGGCCAAACATACATTTTCTCCACACAACACGGTCAAAAAACCCCTCCAAATCAAAAAACACCCCAAAAAACATTTTTTAATTTTCCACCCAAAAATATACCAAAAACCGAAAATCGGGCTCCGCTATGCAACTTAACTCGTCTCCAGCTACAAAATTTTAAAAAAATTGGCTCAAAATCAACAACGGAACATGCCAAACTTTTTTTACACACTCACATGACCTAAATACCATATAGAGATTTAAAAATGGTCTTAAAATAGTATATAGCAGAACATAAGCGAGCACAATCTTTTATGCGCGGCAAAAATGGACACAAAACATCAATGAATACACTCACGACTACACAAACCTGGCTTATATGCCTTCCTCTTGTAATACCTTCTCTGTAAATTTTCCCAAGCAATTAAATAAACCTGAAGAAACTGAGATACCTTTCACGACAACTATGAGAGTTTTGAGCTCACAAGAATTTGGCGAGCCATCTGAGAAGTTTTCCGCGGCGTCATGGATTTTAAGATCAGCTTTCTATGCGATAGACAAGTTGGCTAAAAAGGTAAGAGAAAAACAAAAACTGCCATTTATACGAAACATTTGTCAAGTAATTTAGCTTTTAATCTTTGAATTTAGGTTTTTTCGAAGAATATTTATAATTCTATCTAGATAAATCTACATATTGTATTTGTTAAGACTTGGTTTGTATCTGCCTGCCAGTTAGACATTTCCCACGGTTTATTAAATGAGATTTTTTAAAAAATAACTTCACTTGTCTAGGTGGATGTCATGAAACAAACTCCAGACAGACCATATTTGCTAAAAAACGTTAGAATAAATTTTAAGTAGAGAAGAATGTAAGTTCTCAAATGGTATTGAGAGTGCACAACCCTATCAGTTTGCTAAGTGGATCTATCTGTAGGTAATGCGTTTAAAATAAACTGAAATGGACATTTTGCCAGGGGGGACTAAGGTTAATGGTTTCTTTATTTCTAAAAGGTGAAAAGGTGGAATTTGAACTTAGTATTGTTTGATAAGATTTACTGCAACAAGAAAGTCTGGTGCGCATGGCGTATCCAGAGTCATATTCGAGTGATTTACGTCTGAGATATGAGCGCATCTCAACCCAAGCCTTGGGTTAGAGATGCGCGACAGACTCACCTGCGAGATGTATTTGAGAGCGATGATTTTTCAATATACAAAAAAATATTGGGTTGACTGTTAATGTTTTGCCGATTTGCTTGACTGCTTGTCTCACCACGCATGCCTTATTACACTGCCAAGCATAATATGGCGTTCAAAAGTGCTTGAAATGATCTATCACCCTCTTATTATGGTTTTTTATTTCCTCTATTTTTACCCGACTTTTAGGACCTTGAAATGGCCAGCCCGTTTCACCAAAGACACCACTTTCGACAACTATTTGTCGGCACCTTTAATAAAGGGTAAAAAATCCGCCACATCGGAAAAGGTTCCGTTAGGAAGAGATCAGGAAAGTACGGTGAGTGTGGAAAAACCTCCCACTTGAACTCCTGGAGGCTGGTTTTGACGACATTTTCAAAATGGCGTCTAGCGTTTTGTCGTGGAGCGGGATAACTTGGCTTCTTGTTCCGGGTCTTTTCTGCTGAAGAGTCGCGTTTACTCGGTGCAACTGGGATGCGTAGAGGTTCTTCTTGACCGTCTCGTTCTTCTCGAGCATCTTCTCGGCAATTCTCCTTAGGTTTGACGCATATCCTTTTTCAACAACGCCCAAAATTGGTCCTTGGATGACCTACTGGAGGAGGGGGTGTCTTGAAGGTCAAAAGTTCCATTTTTGAATTTGCCATACCAGTACCGAGCTTTTTTTCTAAAATAGATCGCTCCCC
>JAKMXJ010056469.1:0-12472 GCA_029339935.1 Anguina tritici
AATTCAACCTTAGTCTACGAACTAAATTTTAGAGATCAAATATGGACAAGGTCAAACAAGACAAGTTTCGGTCAAAAAATTTTTTTTGGAAAATTGATAAAAAAGCCCAAAAAGCCCCGAGATCAATCTCAAATTTTCGCGATTTTCGGATATTTGAAAAAATAATAACCCAGTGCAGCCTTATTAGAGTAAATATGGTAGTAGAAGTTGCACGTTAATAAAATACGTTGATAAAATTTAGTGTTGGTAATCAATGACTTACAAATCTTAGCAATGGTTTGGTTGAGTGCGTGTGGCAATGGATTAGTGGCGTTCAACAACTGTGCGCAAATATTTGTGCCCAAGCAAGGACTATTCCAGTCCTTACACTGTTCTTTGAATGAAACCTATAACCAACGATGTTTTTTCTTAAAAATAAAAAAGAAACATTGAAACCCTGTGGAAATTAGCTTCATAGACCATGTGGTAGTGTTGCTGATTGGAGGTCTCCTTTACTAAATCATCTGCCGGACTCAGCCAGCCATTTTTGACCACTCCAAAGCCAGGACTCATCCTTCGAATGGAACCGGTGTAAATCAATTCGCCATTGATGTCCAACTGGCTTTCTAGTCTTTTAGAAAACACTTGAGGGCAGTCGTTCAAGTATCCAGTCCATGTGACCCATTTTTCATCCGGACTACATTCGTTGATAAGCTTTTTTACAAAATCTACAGCTAAAAAATACCTAAAACGAGGAAATATGTTTTTTCCAGTTAAACTTGACAATTGAACTAATTCAGTGACATTCTCCAGATAATCCTTTTCATCTTCGAACTCAAAATATTCCCCTAGCACTGGGTTGAAAACAAGTAGTTCAGTATAAATAGAAAAGAAAAATAGGATTAACCTAATTTCTTGCATAAATTATCTTTTGTCTAATTACTTGCTTCAATAAACAATGACGAAAAGCAATAAAACAAGCAAATCATTAATAAAACTGATTAGAAACAGTCCACTGCTCTTATTTGAAAATAGAAAAGCAAACAGTTCGATAATCCTCTAAGTAGTCAAGAAGAGGATTTTAATCTTTACCTTTTTAATTTCGGTTTCTTCCTATTTTGCGTTTTATTTCTCATATTTTAGGTTGTGCCAAATCCAGCCTGGAAGCAACAGTAGAAAAAGGGATATGCGAAGGAATCCAGCGGCATTGATCTCCACGACACCATCTCCACACCTACTTTATACCGTGCGGAGACGATACAAATTTAACTTCAATGGGGAAAGCAGCGATTCGCATGCATCAAGGAAAGTCAAAACTGCAAAAGACCGAATTGTCAGCATTGATGTATAATCATGGTTTTCTTGCTCTGGCTCCGAAAAGCAATTTTTGAAATTTTCACTCCAGCTCTGGCTTTTTGATCTTTATTCGAAAATTTTCGCTCTGGCTCTTGCTCTTTGCTCCCTATTTTAAATTTTTTGCTCTGGCTCTGAATCTGAGAGCCAGAGCGGAGCAAAAAAGTTCTCATTGAAACTAAAAAGAACTTTTTGACGCAGTGTTGTAGGCTTTGAAGTTCCCTTATTTCTAGTTGAGTGAAGGGTTAAACGGGAGAACATGCGCTCAACATTAGTCGAAGTCGTGGGAACAAGTATAATTGCTATGCTTTCACAACCATTGATAGTTTTGTCTTCCAAAAATCGACAGCCGTTTTCAAACCTGCTGAAGCTTTAACCTCTTCTAAATATTATATCGTTTCGCTCTCAAATGAATCCACACTTGGAGCTGTACACCGCCTCTTAACCGTTCGAAATCCCCATGATGTCTCAGATTTTATTTTATGGAGAGGAGCCTTCGCTTAATAGTTCCGAATATATCTACATCCGTTCATAAATACTCTTTACATTGTTATTTTTAATCTGCTCTTTACTCAAAAATTTTTGCTCTGGCTTTGGCTTTTTGCTCCATATTTTTATTATTTTTTGCTCTGGCTCTTGCTCGGAGCCAGAGACGGAGACTTATACAAGACTGATTGTCAGTAGAAAATCCCGAAACCTGGGGTAGTTACCCATCCAAATGGACATCCAGGTGGCCATACTCAAGTTTTCAGGGTTTAGCCAAAGAATTCAGCAAACCATGCTATTCTAGCTAAAATGATGTCATAAAAGGGGTTCCTACTGGTGAATTCCTAGTGTTCCTCAGTGTTACGCGATTTTAGATTTTGGACAAGAAATCAGATTTATCATCAGGCTTGTCTGATTTCTGTTTTTTTCCCTTTCTAGCTTCTTCTTTCTAGCATCGCCGGCCAACAAATTTGCTGGAAGTAACCTTTCTGAGAATGATTACGGAAAGGTTCAATTGTCCTCAGGAGGGAAATGAAGAATGGATATGGACGACGATTTTATTGGCAACGGTTCCGTGATACCGTGTGGAAGGCAGCTGTATGAAGGATTTTAGGCGAGCGAATCAAGAAGCATTGAAGCTGAAGAAATCCATAACAACAGTGTTTTACAATTGGCACCACTTCCAAATTATGACACTTGCCATACCTAGACTAGAAGCTATTGAAAAAAAGATACTAAAAAGGTTTTAGCGGTACGGTTGAGTCTGGATTTAACGACACTCTCCGTAAATTAGACCCATAGCTGGGTCCGGCAGTTTTTAGCCCAATTCTTGTGATCATTTGTCAACTCTGTTTTTACAATCTAGTCCATACATATGAAGGGTTCCGAACATGCAATTTTATTCTGTGAGGGGCATCGCTTTTAGTATTAACAAAGCCTAGATTCAGTGACACTCTTTTTCAATAAGTTGGCTTTCTTAATTGAAAAAGTGATGCCACTGACGGGACTCAGTTACATATTCGGAATCCTTCATATTTATGGACCAGTTGTGTAACAGCACCAGGTGTCGCACCGGCACCAACGGCACTGCACCGGGCTAATGCCTGTGCGGGTCTAATTCCAAAGTTTGTTGACCAAACTAAATGGTTACGGCTAAGCCAATAGCTCCAAATATTATACTAAAGCAGCACTAGGATATGTTCAATGGAAAGATTGCCGATCTGGGTCATTGATCTGAAACAACAAATAGAGCATCTAAATACAAACACATCTACAAAACATAACAAACACAGCAAATAAATTCTCTTTACTCCAAATAAAAAACCTTGTTTAATGCAAAGATTTTAATGATGTTTTTGCATTCTTTTCTATTTTTCTATTTCAACATAAGCTGCACTTCTCTGTAAAGAAAAATCTATTTTTATTTATAATCTGTCTTTATCTACATGTTTTATTAGCCGTGGGAGTTTTCCTGTCAATTGCACAGCAACAAAGGCATAAACATCTGTGTTTTGATTATAGCTCTGGTAATTGCTGTTAATCACTACTTCCCTATGTTCCTTTATGTACAAGAGAAGAAGTAAGGAACATTTGAGTATATTGGAAGAGTTACCTGCACGAGACTTAAGGGTTCGGTGGCTTAATGGTAGAGCAACGGGAACAGCATCTGGGGGTGCTTTATTCAGGTAAAAGGACAGTTGGTGCTGCCTTTTTGTATGGACAGTTCGTGGTGAACACTTCGTGTTGCTCCTTTCATTTATTTTTTCAGATATGCCAGGCTCAGGTGCTCTGGCTCAAGGATGACCTTTTTTAATGCTTGGAAGAACACTCACTACCCTTTCCTTGCGTTCACTGTTCAGAAACCAATGCTGGTAGCAAAACACCTGTTTTGGTGATGATCACATCACTTGTTTCTTCAACTTGTTTTCTCTCTGCATCTGTTCAAGTGTGCACCGAATTTATTTTTATTATAAATATCATTTAAACGAGATTAGGAATTTTAAGAATTAATTTCTACACATGCACACCTTTTGGGTGCATCATCACCTACAAGTTTACAAAAGCAATTTTACAGAAATTTTACGCAGCAATTTTACAGAAAGGGTTTTTTAATATAACCTAGATATTACTCTTTTTGCTCTTCTTCCTTCGAGTATACGTGGGAACCAACTACAAGTTTTGCAAAACACTAGGAATTTGGATTAAGTTAAAAAAGGTGAAAAGATCGGACTTTGTAGATGTTAAATGTGAATGTACTTGACAACAAATAAGTGCCGGACATTTCTTGCAAAAAGTGGAAAATGTCACCCCTTCAAAAATTTTATTAGGAATGTTTTTTACATTAAAATCTCAATTCTGATATTAATGTTTCGATTAAAAAGTAGAGTAGGGAAAAAATATCAGAAGTAAAAATTTGCTGATGAAAACAGCTCCTATCGATATTTTGAATGGACGGTATTTCTCACTTTTGTAGAAAATGTGCGGTGGCCGTCTGCTTTTTAATAACAGTTGACATAACTCAGCTAAACTTCCTGATGGCGCGTCCTTCCGAGAGTAGGTTTTGACCGTTTTTCGAGCCTTTCAGGTCATAATTAGGCTGGAAAACGTGTTTTCAGGATTGGGAAAGCATCTTTCGAAGAACTTTTTCTGACCAAAATTTGACTTTTTCTGGCCAAAATTTTGATTTTTCATTTTTTTCTAATTTTCAGTTGTGTACTTATTTTGTTCTTGCATTTTTTTTATTTATTCTTTTATTTTAGCTATAGATGTCGCTATACACGAAATCTGCAAGTATCCTATTCCAGTGAAGTTGAGCTCCGTACCCTAAAGTTTCAAATACTATGGGTGCAATAATATGGGTGGGTGACAAGTAGGGCTAACAGGTCCTTCCATCTGGTGGGCTCATTTCAAATTATATATTTCTCGTGTGAGCAATGTCAACCGGGGTTAGCGGAGGTCGGCATAGACTGAGCATAAGCATTCAGTAGCTGTATTCCTCTTCAAAACGTTTTCATTTGTGTTCTAGCCATGATTTATGGATGCAATAGATGGGTGTGTGCTAAGTGGGGCTAACAGGTGTCGGTCTAGGCTGAGCCCAAGCCTAAGAACGAGATGCCAAATTTTGAGGCGCATTCTTGATTCGAACAGGATCCTTGAAGATTTTGTGTGTAGCAACATCAAAAGCCAAAACAAAAAATAATTGGTTTTTCCCGATTGCTATTTCTTTAGACCAATCTCCTGAAATGAGTTTAAAATAGTCAATAACCGCTGATCTGAGCTTTAAGCCTTAGATAAAGCGCGCAGGCGTATCATCTGGCGCATTGGAAAGTATGAAGTTATGTAGCAGCTTTTGCGCAATCTCTTTTTCCTTAAGATCTCGCACCCTTAGAGCGTAATGCCTCGACCATCTCCAAATTCATTTGGTTAAGACTCGCACCCTTGTCAAGTAGTGCTTGAACTTGATTGCCAAATTAACCTTCTCAATTGCACTATCTACTAATGGAGACTTATTGTCCCCATGCTTTTCCTTAGGATCGACACCCTCACTTTCGGGAGGACGTGGTACGAGGAAGTCCTGCCACTGACTCTTATAGACCCTTCGTGACGATTTTATTTTAAAAGATTATAATTTAATGTGAGATCTATAAATTATGAAGATATAAACCTTTGAAGGTATATTTACACTTTAAGAAAAATTTCAAACACACAAATCACTGGAATTAGTAAATTTTATAGGTTTATTTATAAGCTCATCATCAATTTTTTAGTGCATCACTTTGAATGGATGGAGGCGTATTACAGTTGGTAAGGGACGTGCACAGCTAAAAAGCATAAAAATTTTTCTTTTTTTATTAAAATCAGAGTTTAACAGAGTTTAGAGCCAATAAAAACACGCGTAATCTGGATAAGCAAGCATTAGAAGCAGGTTTGTGGATTGGACTGGCCAAATTCTCGATCAAAATTTGTCTTAAAAAGTTGGGATTCCCAACTCGGGAGCTAGTTACAGTGAACCTAAATTTTTGTCCTGGCTAGAATTTGAATTTTGAGGCAACCGGACAAATAGTTGAAAAAATGTTGGCCTCTTTTTACATAAGCTGTCAAATTCTTTATTTTGACTAAGAATATGACCGGTTCTCATTTCACAACCCTGATCAAAAGTAAAGAAAATTTTAGTATTATTTGGGGCTGCAGTAAAAACTCATAGGAAAAAGTTGAAAGGTACTTTTTTGTTCCCCCTTATACCCCGACTTTTTGAAAATTGGCCCCAAATCATATCCTAAGGCTTAGAGATGTGTGCACAGACTTATCTTCGAGATGAATTCGTGTAATACCTCGATCATACATCCATTTAGATACTATTTTTGCATTGCCCAGTAAGAAAAGTGTAATACACTGCCTTAAAGTGACTCAGAGTACCCTAAAATGTCCTCTTACCCTTGAAAGATGTCGGATGGACTTTTTTGTAAAAAGCAGGATTTCTTGTCTGCGAACTGTTTAAATTTGCTTCTTTTACCGCAGAAAACGCAAAAAAGCAGAAAAAGGGTAGCTTAGGATGTTATTTGGGGTAAATTTTCAAAAAATATCGAAGCATAGGGGGGAGGGCTACCAAAGAGCCAAATGAAGTAATACTGGGCGATCAAAGTTTTAGCGGATTTAATTTGAAGGATTTGTGTCCATTCTTCTAAAGAGGCCGTTTAACAAGAGTAGTAAAGTGTCTGCTTGGGATAATGATCAGTTTACATAACATTTAGAATATACTCACTCGGGTCAACATTCTCTGGTATGTTTCTTGGCTGCCTTCACACAGCGCAAAAACAATCGACTCGATTTGTCTTCCATCTGATGGGAATCCTAGCCTGCTTACTGCTCCTGGATCTCTGTCCACTTCTTCCTGCCTGAATTCACTAGCAATAAAAAAATATTTTCGCACAAAAGTAAATAGACAATTTCGTTATGAAGGTCTCTCTGAAAGCTTGCGTAGACCAACTGCCTTTATTGGTTGATCTCAGCTGGATTTGGTTGACCACTGCGGGTTCCACTGGTGGCGGCAGTTCTGCTGCTATTGTGGCCAAGGGGCCCCGGTTATCCAATATGGGGACAGGGTGGAAGGGTGGTCCAGGGCCTTTGAAATGTTTTAGTGCCTGGAAGTTGTTCAATATAGTCAAGTCTCGATTTGACGGCACCCCTCTCCCCCATTTTTGAAAAGGGGTGTCGTTTTTTCAGCAAAAATAAACCTTGCAAAAAGGAGCCTACCCTTGTGATTGCAGTCATGTAATATGAGCGAGAATCTCTTTGCTCTTTGGACTTGTCAAAGTAGTATTCTTCTGCTTTGAAGGGGTCTGAGTTGAACTGGCGAACCAGCGTGTTCTGCGGGTTCTGCTGCATTGCAGCCTTGCTGCAAAGCGATCTTTGGACAGTTTCAAGCACTTATTAAGCATAGACTTACAGTCTTGTAACACATCTGTTGCGAAAACCTCTATCGGGAAACTGTTCGCCGTTGATGCAGAAGACAGGTGGCTGCTTGCTCATGGAAAAAATAATCAATTTGTTTATAGTCGAAAATACAAATGCAAAAGAGTCTTTCAAGGAGCAATGGGAGAGCAAGAAAAGTGGGAATAAAAAAGGCTTTTTCCTTCTCTCCAACTATTTATTTGGCTGACCAGAGATGAAGATTTTTTTAGGTGATCAATGCTCAAAAATTTCCTGCTCCCTTGCTCAAACAAACACTTCCCCCAGTTCTTTTCTCACTCCCTCCAGACCAAAAAACAGCCTTTGAAGGAAGAAATTGTTTGGCGTGCTGCACAAAACGCCAATTATTGACAAATTAGTATAGATTGATGAGTGGTTTGTTGGAACTTTTTACATAGAACATAGTTTAGATTACACATTATGGCTGGTGGAGTTAATCAAAGGTGGAGGTTCTTTTCGGTTGTCCGGACTCCACCTTAATTTTGCCAAAAACACGTTTTCTGGGGAGTTGGTGGTGGTTTTTTCCGCAAATGCACAATTTCAAAAAGATGCTTGGTTGCCGAGATATGGTGGTTACAGCTCGGTCTACTGATATTTTAAAACAGCAACCATACAACTTATGATCATATCTCGGCAACCAAGCGTCTTTTTGGAATTCTACGTTCATATTCGGATTCCTGAGGACATAGTCCCAGGCTGCTTCAGAATAAAACAATTCTAGAAAAAATGGTCATTGTTACAAGAAACCATAAAATTTTTCGAAAAAATCACCACGAAGTGTCCGGGATAACTAAAGAGAACCTGTAATTCTCCAAACAAAACTCTCGATAACCCGTCATTCTCGGCAACCCATGATTCCATTAGGGACCGATTTTTTCTTAATTTCCCATAATTTACCCTTGACAACCCGGATGACACATTACTTTTCGTTGGTCTCCAGAGGTGGCGGGTTATCGAGAGTCGACTGGAGCCGAAAAATCTGCAAAGGCGAATAAGCAACAAAGAAAATGACTTAATACCCTAAAGAAAGTTCTGAATACAAGGACCAGAACAAACTAAAGGCACTTGCCATTGCAATCTTTGTTCCAGGTCCAAACGTGCGGACAATTAAAATATATAAGTATTTGCCAAATTATTGCTGTTTTACTTATATATTAGGAAAATATTTATAGCCCTAATCCGATATATTTTTACCCTGCAACCTTGAGCTAATTTCGAAAAATCACTTTTGGATTACTGACAACCAAGTATATTACAGCCAAACCTCGATTATGCGACACCTTAGACGTCCCGAAAATGTCAGGTTACTTTAAAAAAGGATTCAGAAGAACATTAAAAAGTATTCAGAAAAAGCCTTCATTATCCGACACTCTCGATTATCCCACACCTATAGGTGGTACCCTTCCCCTAGGGATGTCGGATAATTGATTTTTCAGGATCAGTAAAGATCAGTAATCATAATTTTGCGACGTTATATATGTACAAGTTATCAAAACAAATACAAATTGATTTTCGACACAAAAAATTCTTCCAAATATAATTTTAAATAAAAAAGCAGCTTGAGACTAAGGTATAAAACAGGAGGGATTCTCATATATGAGGTGGGGCCTAATAAATGCATGAATGATCCTGCCATAACATTTAAAAAAACAGGTTTTTCTGACGATTTTTTAAGGAAAAGGAGACATGGGCGCAGCCAATCATGCCAAAGATGCGTAATAATGCTTCACTCAGAGAGCCCAACAAATGCGACAAAACAGATAACAACACTTCGGCCATTAATCATGATTTTCTTGTCCTGTGCATTTTCCAGTCGAGTTTGATAGGCTCCACTTGCTCTGTTGATCATCTCCTGAGACAGCTCTGCAAAGGCTTGCTCGAGTCTTCTTCTGAACTGGACCATTGAAACGGTCGGTGTTGTGTAGACACGAATTTTTTGTCCATACCCCGAGAAAGAAGTCACAAGATGTGAGATCCCGTGAATAAGGCGGCCAAGCAAACGATGTAGGAGAACTCGGCGATCCACGGCTCATCCATCGCAGCGTAAATGCTCTACAACCTACCAAACTCGACTGGAATATTTCCTGGCCGTGAATGGAAAGAGGACAGAGCAAGAATATGGTGATTAATGGCTGAAATGTTGTTATCTGTTTCGTTCAATTCGTTGGGATTTCTGAAGCACCATTGTGCAATGTTGGTGTCATTGAGTGCGCCCATGCTCCAAAAAGAAAGATCTTGTCAGGAAATCCCTCTTTTAGAAAGTTATGGCAAAAAATCATCCGCATAATTATGCCCCACCCTGTAGAGTAGTTGTTTAAGTTCTCAAAACTGATGGATTATGCTGTAAAGCTTCTTTAGCATCTGCAGATCCTTCATAGTTTCCACCAGCTTGGCGTCCACCATCTCAACGTCAATTTTCTTCTTCTTGCCTTTCTGCCCATTATTTTTAGACTCCCATTTGTGTACAACCAGTCCCAGCTCCATTCTAAGCTTTTTCAGAGCCGTCAAAAGTAAATCAAAGTTTTCTGCTTCTTCTTTTTCTTGTTCGCTAAAAGTTGTGCCTAAGATCCTGTCACACTTGTCAATGACTGGATTCACAAGCAATAGTGCAAACTTTGGGTTCAGCATTTCTTTTTTAGCACTGCTTTTCGAACATCATTAAACTTTAGTGTTGCAACAAAATGAGTATAAAGTGAGCTCACATCTTTGAAACACCTAAAATCCAAGGGATGAAGCCAGTCCGAAGGCACTTCTCTTTCACTCTTATTCCTTATCTCTTGGAGCTGGTCAAATTTCACAACCGTCCCACCTACCTTTTTCACTTTAATATTGTCCACCAAAAATTTCGTTAGTTCGAATAACTTGCAAATTCTGAGTTTCTTCAGTTTTGATAAGTCTTGAGCACTGTCTGATTTTCCCGACTTTTCCAAAGCCACCAACTTGGCCAATCTACAAATTGAAGGAGTTTTCCAGTTTTGTTCCGCCGTACGGGTCAAAAACTCGAATTCATGTAGCAGAAGGATCTTGGGTAATTCGTTTTATGTGACGACGTTGGAAGATCTTTCTGGTGCTTGCTGATCTTTTGTCTTTCGCTCGTTTATTCCAAATTCAAGTTTTAAGTTTTGCTCTATAATTTTAGCGCTAAGGTCCCGCATTTTATCTAGACCTTTACTTAATTTTGTCTTTAATTGGCCTAATAAGTTTTTTGCATCTTCAGGCTTTAGTCCTTTCGATTTGATGTTTTTATGTAATCCTTTTATATAGCCGTCGTAAATGTTTGCATAATATCTTAAAAGTATCCTTTCAAAGTATCCCCCTCACTATAGCGCCATTTTCTGTCTGTTGTTGTCTGTCACACTTAAATGTTAGGTTAGGCGTGGTAGCCCAGACATAAAGTGATTTTTTTCACCGTGTATTATGCCGCTGTATTTGACGTAGTAGCCCAGATATGACGTGGGTGAATTAAAGTGCAGTACCATAAAATCGGTTAAGGAAACTTGATATGAACCCCTTGCACTCTATTGAGATACGGAATGGTTGGGCCAAGTAACATATCTGTAAGAGTGCATTAGCGCCTAGATGGTGGGGTTACCCAACTCAAGTAATCGGGCATAATGTTGATGTAATTTTTCATCTCAACACAATGTGGCATCTTCGAAATTGTACCTTCTCCCATGTACACATTGAAGGAGATTTATGTAAATATGTAGCTATTGAACACCATAAACGGGTGTGTATTTGCGCATTGCAGGTGCTTTAAAGAAAGGCGATGAAAATAAGATGACTGAGGTCTTTGAAAGCGTAAGGAACAAGTGGACACACTGCATCCGTAGACCTAAGAAGTCATCGGTGAGATACCAAGCAGTCTTTTGTCTGAGTAAAGCATCTTAATAACCTTTCTTTTTTCAGTTAAAAATGTCAAGCTATCAACATGGAAAAGCGGGTTTCTTCCCGTTCGGCCATGCTGCAGAGCCAGGGATCTCGCCGGATCCTGTAGGCGAGGACGCACTGGGCGACAGGGTGGGCACTTTAGCCACCCTGAATGCGGATGGTTGCTTAAGACCGGCGACCTCAAGGGTATGCAGCCGGTCCGCGGGGGGTATAAAGCAACCTCTTGTGACACCGAGAAAGCTAATGCTTTAACAAGAACATCGGTTTCGACCGAATGGCCCTTAAACACAAAAAAGTTCATCGGTTTCAGCCGTTTTACTTTCAAAAGATGATCGTGACATTAGTTCTGCTCAAAATACATCACAGTGGTGCACAAATAGGGTAATGATCAATATGATCGAAGAGAAAAGAAATGACAGTAAAGGCTTAATCTTTCAGTTAGTCTTAATTGAAAGATAAGTAGGCGGAGAAGGTCACCTAATTAGCATTTGTGCGAATCTATCTTCTGGACTGTTTTTCGACTAAGAAGACTGGTGGGGGTATACCAAGTAATGATGATAAAGTAGGGACAGAACCAGTTGTTAAAAGTGCAGTTAGTAGACCAAAAAAATCTTCAAAAAACAAAGGTAGGCCTAAAAAGGACAAATTATGTGGAGACATCACAGGTAGAGATGCGGTTAAGGTAATGTCTATTGAAAAAATCGCGTCTGATGTTATTTGTATTCCTGACGCTAATAGTGATATTATGGATAAAAATGGTGCCAACATGGACGAAAATCCATTTCTACCCCATTTTTGTTGTTTCTGATATTGCTGTCTCCGTACCCAAAAGTTGTGAGGCTTCTGAATATATGGTCAATATACAAGTCAAAAGGTTTATAGTTATGCTAACAAGAAACTTTGTTGACTATTTTGGGATGGTTGTGTCCGAAATGGTCATATTTGAAAAAATATCTTGTTAGTAGCACAACTATGAAACTTTTGACAAAAAGTCGTATCTTCAGAACGCTCACAACTTTTTGGTATAGAGACAGCAATAGCAGAATTGGAATTTCGAGAGTTTGGACTGTAACCTGGTCTTGCTTAAATCCTCCTTCCCAATTACTTCGCTGCTTGATTTAGGTTTCAGCTTTCTAACTCTTAGCTTCCAGACGCCATTCATTTTGATGGAAAGCATGTACAACTTGATAAAAGACGTTTTTAGAGATAAGACCAACAATTAACCCATTTCTGTCGGAATTAATTTTCGAAAAAATTTGAATTTTTTCAAATTTTTCGAATTTTTTGGAAATGT
>JAKMXJ010056487.1:0-13584 GCA_029339935.1 Anguina tritici
TTGCTTGCTTGCTCATCATCCATCAACCAAAAAAGCAGCAATGATTCAACAGTAGCAGCAGTAACATCCCTCTACCTTTGACTAGACCGCTCTTTTGTAGTGCTAGCAACAGCAAAACACAATTTGTTGCTGCTCCTGCTTCTCCTTCCTATTATTGCCTCCAATCGAAAAAAATCCAAAGAAAAAGCGCGCTCCCTCACATATAACCGATACAGGAAAGTCGATATGAAACATGCCAGAATAATACTTCAGAAAGTGGTCTCATTCGATTACTGCTTAGGATACAGTCGCACCTGTACCCCTGTTTTTGTGCCCTATACAAAATCTATATAAATTACATTTTTCCGCGAGAACCACGGAACAAACTTGGATAAAGGCAAATATTTTTGGAAATCATTTAATTAATTTGATTTTACATTGAGGACACCCCGTTAACGATTTTTGAGAAAATTCAATTTTAAACAAAGACACACGCCAGCTTCCTTTAAATGTACCACCCCAAATGTGCCACCCCACAGCAAAAACGCCGTTGAGGTAAAAATTGCAACAAAGTAGATTTCTTTAGCTTAGGTTTAGGCGTAGGCTTCGGGTAGGGGAGCGCATGTTAGGACGGGCTCAAACGTGCGGCTATCTTGACTTTAGCGGGTATTTGAAATTTTTAGGGGAGGTACATTTGGGGTGGTACATTTCATAGAAGGTCACACCCGCGATTATACGGAATTTCATGGGTTTGAAAGATCCCAAGTTTCTAATCTTCGAGTTGATTTCTTTGTTTCTTCCTTCTTTATCATCTAAAAAGTAAAATTCAGTTGCGGGCAATTTAAAGGAAACGATATCTATTTTTAAACGTGTTGTTTTTCGGTGCTAAGATCAAAGCTTTCTAAAAATATAAATGAACAGTTTTGTAGAGCTCTTCAAGGACTACAAAACCGTGTGCAGTCAACCCTCGATTTAATCATACCTTGATTTAACCATACCTTTTGCCGGTCACCATGAGTATCGTCAAATCGAGGGTTGACTGTATACACTTTCTACAAATCGTTTATTTTGTCACGCGATCTGGACTGCTTTTAAAAATAAAGTTTGTAGGCATATATCTCAGTAAGGCAAGGCTTAAGACTAGCCTTTAATAGGTCATTTTGTAGCAAATCTATTGTGCTTTCAAAGAAAATATGATAACTAATTATTTCTTTGATACTTAACCATTGGGATATTTTCATGTGTGCAGGGAGTGTGTAATGTGTATATGTTTTACTGTATTCATTTTTAGACTTTTTTGTTTAATTTCTCCCGTAGATCGCTGCTAAAAAAGCGGTATCCTTTGTTGGTTTGGAATGAGGAGTAGTAGCAGCAACTGACCAAGCAGTGGCCTTAAACAAACTTGTCACACCTCTAACACAACAATCTTCCACTCAACTTTGATTTATAATATGTATATACTCCCATCCTCTTTAATCTCCCTTCTCTCCATTTATTCAATTAAGCTGGGGAGCCAGTGGTAGCACTATTAAATGCATTGTTTTAGCTAGGTGGATGGATCAACCACTTCAAAGGGGCACTGCCGGGAGCAGCAGAGGTGCCTCTGGTAGGCGGCCACCCTTCTTTACCTTTAAAAATATATATGGCTTTTGATGGAGACCCGCTTTTAGAGGCTAGGAGCTGGTGGATGGTGGTGGAGTTAAGCCTCCCAGTGGTAAGGATTGGTCACTGGAGAGCAGGGCTAAAAAGGGTGTCCAAAGGAATGACTTGTCCATTTTGGAGTAGGGTTGGTCTCTGGGGTGTCATCCTTGAGGGTGGGTAACCAGTTTGGTGGGTTGAGTGACATAATGTGGCCGAGATGAACAAATAATTTTATGTAAATATTCCATTGCCTTGTTTTAGTCGCCTAGATGGTTGTCAATTGAAGATATGAGAGAGGCACACATAAGAATGCAACAAATTCACTGTTTTAGGCACATAATTGGATTAAACTTTGGTTTTTGAACTACAGTCGAACCTCGATATAAGGTATCCCCTTCAAGTTTGACCCCCAGCTGGGTCCGCGTAAATTTTTACCCCAGTTTTTGAAGTATTTTGCCAATTCTGATATTAATGTCTCTAAGGCGAAAAATGGCAAGGACTCCGAATATGCAAAACTCAACAACTTTTCCCCTAAAAAAAACCTTGATATAACATACTTTTATTTGTAGTTTGGGGTATCGTATATCGAGGTTTTATTTTTTTAAGGAATAAGCTGTTTATTCTCACAGAAACAAATTGCATATTCGGAGTCCTTGTCATTTTTCGCCTTAGAGACATTAATATCAGAATTGGCAAAATACTTCGAAAACTGAGATAAAAATTTACGCGGACACAGCTGGGGGTCAAACTTGAAGGGGATATCTTATATCGAGGCTCGACTGTACTTTTACGTAGAAAAACTTGGAGATCTCACCAACCGGATTCGAACCAGTGACCTGGGGATTACTTATAACAAACGCTACAGTCCCTCGCTCTACCAACTGAGCTATGGTGAGCCACGAAAACAGACCTTATTTTTTAAGCTAATTTACAGTCCTTCTAAATTTAGAGCAAAAAGCTACCAGAAAAAGTCTCTTACTACTTTTAATTATTATGTCATTAGTTTAAAGCGGCGTCCGTTTCACTTTGATTTCCCACAGCTGGCCAGCAAACTAAGAGAGGGGTGATTGTAAGGAAAGATAAGAAAGGGGCCATGCAAGAATGTTTTAAGACACTCAAATTAATCTCTGCCCTGCCCAACCACTGCAGTAATACCCACACGGACAAGACAAATGAGTATGTCGCCCTAATAGGGAGGAGATGCCAGCACAGATCAGACAGCAGGAGCAGCAGATAAGCCAACAAAACAAGCATGACTCAATCCACCACATGATTTATGGGTACTTTTGATGTCTTTCGTAATATTTTGCAGTAAACTGTATAGCAAAAGTTATGCATCAAGATATTTTTCTGGTTTTTTGGCAGCAATAGAACACAAATTCTAATAGGATTTTGTTGAAAAAAGTTTACAGCGATAGAGTTATACAGGTAATTATCTTTTTCAGTGATCATCACGTTGCTGCCTTGCGTTGTTGATCGTCTCAGTCTTGTATACTTATAACACATGACCATTGAAAATATAGTCGTGACTCTCAGCTACATCTCGAATAGTCATGTGCTTATAAGTTGACCAGAATAACCTAGCTAAAAGCAAAATGTCAACAGGATAATTAGTGAAAAGTATCCCTGCTAAATATTTTGTCTAATCAGAAATGTTTTTCCAAATAAGGTTGTGCTCCATAAGTTTGCTTATTGTTGTCAACACAATTGTGATTGTTTATATGTACACAAATACTTCTGCTGCCCTTTGTTTGCCTTCATGGATTAGTACTGCCCATACAAGAAACAGGAAAAACAATGTTCTGCTCCCATTGCGCAACTGTGTCCCCCCTCTTAATTACTAGGCCACCAAAATGTTGATAAAATGGGCATTGGAAGTGAATAAATTTAACTGCAACAAAGTTGCACTTGATGAGTCAAGGGGCACAAGTGCTCTCTCTGGAATTGCTACTACAGCTGCATAAAAATTTGACAACTCTTTAATTCAGCAAGCAGAAAATGAGTAAGAATGTTTGAAAAAGCATGAAATTTGAGCCTTTTCTAGTTAACATGAGAAAAATTCGAGTTTTTTGCAAAGATTTATGCCATCTCCAGGAAACAGAATATGCGTTTTGGCTTTGTACTACAAAAACTCAAAACGTATAAGCGGTTAGTATTTTTTGGAGGAAAATGGCAAATGTGATATTGATGACCCCTATATACTCTTTAATCTTAGGCAGGGTTGCTTCTATAAGTTTTGCTTCACAACTCAAAGAATTTGGTCCAATAAGCTAAATTAAAAAATTATCAGGTTTTTCCAAAAATGTTCCGAATGGATTAAAAAATCCACAAATTGCTTTAATTGACCACTTTTCTGTAGCAGAAAGCAAAACTTTTAGAAGTAATGCAGCCGAAATTAAAAAGTAGATTGAGGTCATAAATATCAGATTGTACACTATAATTTCGCGCGAAACCCCAAAACCCATATATTTTTTGGGAATTTCAAGAGGATCAAAGCGAAGTCCAGCACATAGTTCATTTTTTCCAGACCTTTTTCAAATCAGTTTCAAAAACACTGAGATTCAGCGCCCAATTTATCGGGTTGAGTAATAAGTCCTTTCCGTCTTTTCATTATTATTTTTTCCAGTTATTAGTTTGCTCCCTGTGAAATTATATATATAATTCGAAAGGACTTTCTCTGATCTACAAGCCTGTTGGCACTGCTTTTTTAGATAAAATAATTTTACTCAAATTTTAGGCGCTAGAAATGGAGTCTCCAAGCGGCAATAATCAACATTTTTGACACCTGCTTTTCTTCGTCTTCCAGAAAGCAGCTAAAGCAGCTCGAGAATTTATGGAAGTCCTCAGAGCGATAGCGTCTTCTCCGTACACAGCATAAGTTTTTCGAGTTACTTTGGCTGCTTTCTGACTGCGATGGAAGATGAAGAAAAGCAGATGTCGAAAATCCTGATTCTTGCCATTTGGAAATTCCATTTCTAGAGGCTACAATTTGAGTAAAATTATCTTACCTTAAAAATCAATGCCAACAAGCGCATAGAGCAAAGAGAGTCCTTTTGAATAATACACACCTTAACAAGGAGCAAACTAATAACTGTAAAAAGTGATAATGAAAAAACGGAAAGAACTTATTACTGAACCAGCCACGCTATATTTTTTCGTTCCAAATTTTTACAGCGATTTATTAAGGACAAATACCGGGCGAAACCATTCACTTTGAAGTCCCATAATTGCTTAAAACGCATAATTATTAACAACCAAAGAAAAACGCATCGAAGAACAAGTCAAATAAAAATATGAAACGAAAAAATATCGCGTAATTTCTGAACACTCTGTAGTCTCAATTAAATTAAAGGATTTAGAATCGCGTTGTGGTTGCCCCCTATTACTTGGAAATCTTAAGTAACGCTGGGCTCCACTGGAAACACAGGATCTGTTGTTGTAAGCAAGCTTTGTGATCACTTCTTTGGTTTACTTCATCAAAATTTGTAAGCTTTCTTAGTACCAAATGAATGTTCTCACCAAATAATATTTGCCTACAGTTGTTAATTAGGTGGGGGTCATGCAAGCCAACAATAGCAACCTAGCAGCTGTCCTTTTCAGCAGCAGCAATAATAATGACCACATTTTTTGCGATGCACCCCCACAAATTGAGCCAATTGTTCGGTTGAGAATTCAATTAACACCCTGCCCGGCCACCCTGGTTACACAACAACTGTGATGACCTTACTTACAGTCAACTATCTTTTAAGATAGTGTTTTCAGAGTATTTAAAGAGTGTGCTAAAAACAGCTGACTTTGGGCACCTCTACAGTTAATTGTAGCCCTTAACCCCCAGCTTTGTGGTTTTGCCGAAGCTTGCCTACCTACCCTTTGTAATTGGGCGCCAAATTAGGAGGAAAATGATGAGGAGGCCAGAAAGAGACAAAAGCTATCCAGCAGATTGGAGATTGACCACCACCACCACTACAAAAGCCATTTCACAGGCGCATTAACTGTATTATTGTATAGAGAAACCATACTACACACCCTTCATATTTTATTTCTTTGAATGGACAAAAAGAAGATGAGAGAAAGCATTGTCAGTAGATATGTTCCTTTCCTTTCGCATGCGATTTTGCCTCCAGCGCTTCAGGATTCACAACTGTGAAAGCACAGAAACGGGAAAACAACCTTTGATCAGGTTGAGTCATTGCATTAGGATAAAAAATAGTGAACATCTTTCGAGTAAAATTCCATCTAGGCTGCCCCATTTGCACCCGCTTTTTTGCGATCTTTTTCCAATTTTTGCAAAATTCTATGATTCTTGGTAGTCATATATTAAAGTGGCAGTAGCAATGGTAGTAGAAGTAGTAGGAGGAGGCAACTATTTACCCCAATTAACTGTAGAAGTAATTGATGCTGATGGCCTCGCCTAGATCTAATCAGCCATCACCAAAATAAACACCAGCCCTAATAACCATCATCCATCTGCTCTCAGCAGTTTACACCACCACCACCACCACCCAACAGTCAGCCCCTGTGTATACCTTACCATTGTTACTGAGTGTTCAAAAAGGAATTCAAATGATCGAAAAGACTTACAGGCCAGACGTATTCTGGCAGTGTCAGAGGGCACAGCAAAGGAGGTGGCGGTATCCATGTCTGTGCTGGTTGGGGCAGTTGAGGTGGTGGCCAAACACTGGCACGCGAACTCTCCCAGGTCGGCCAGTCTAGCGTCCAATTCCTGACGAGTGATCTGCACACTGGCTTGCAGGAAGGGTTGCTTGGAACTGGGCATGATGCCTCCCACCACCGCATGTCTTTCCTCTTCCAACTAAATTATGTATTCATTTAGAAAGTTGTTTAACTTTTTTGGCATTTGTGAACTGCTACTTGCTGCTAATAAGTTGCTAAAATAAACAAAGCTGACAAAATATATTAGATTTAGAAGATAACAATTTTTAAAAATCAAAACAGATCACTGATTGCTTGGCTTCCTTTCTCTTGTCACTAACTAAGCTATCTTGCCTTTTTCCTTCAGTTAATGCAGGACATAGGTTGATTTTGAGGTCCAGAAAGAGCTAAATCTAATTTCTAAAGCAAAAGTCTGCTTTTATGACAAGTTCTACATAAAAATTTGGCAAGTATTTGATTGTTAAAAAATGAAACTTTTCTAGCATATCCAAAACACTCGATTTTCCCACGAAAATTATTTTGCCGATCGACATCTAAATAACAAAAAAATCAAACCAAAACATTTAGTAGACAAACCTTAAAAGTTCTAAAACGGGTTCTGCTCAAAAAATAGATTAAAAGATATGACAGACGTGTTCTCAGAGGAAAAAACATAAAAAAGTTTCATTTTTTCGAAACATCTATGCACCAAAATCAGCATTAAAATCTGAGTTTTGGTCAAAAATTGTCTGATTTCTGGTTAATAAAGGCAAGCTGCCTGATTTTCAAATACAAAAATACAAAATCTGAGAGCTCTGAATGAGGACATAATATTGTTCGAAGCTTGGCAACTATTGTAACTTGTGTGTGTTTCAGTAGTGTTTGCCTACTAAAAAACTCCATTTCTAGAGCGTCTGCATAGCAAGCCATGTGGTTTGCATGCGACACATATAGACTTTTCTATTTTGAGGAGTAGTAGTGCTTTTGTGCAGTGGGTAGTCCTCTCCCCCCTTATACAGGGAACACTCCATCAATGAAGGGGAATCATCGCCTCCGTATCAAATTCCCCCTTCCCTGGGTCAAACACTCCACTTATTGGAGGTAGTGCAATATAGCAGGAGTAGTAGTACATGGGGTGGCTATTGACACACACACACAAGTCAAATAGTTGTGGACTGGAGGAGCACCTTTGGACACAAGATAACCATTAAAACACGCTTAGGGCACACTTATAGTGCTATTTGTTGACACACAAATGGACACACAACAAATTTAGAAAAGAAGACATTGGGGTTTAAAGCCTAGCCCATATATTTATATAATTTAAACCTTGACATTTCGTTTTGTGTAGATTTTTCGGAAATAACCCCGGGAAGTTTTGTTCAGAGGTTTGAGAAAACCACTTGTTAGGTTTGCTGGGGAGAACACCTGCAAAAACGATAGATTTGCGGCTTTCTTTTAAAGAAAAAGAGTGGGTATGAGAGGAACATGGAAAAAAGTCATTAATTACTGCCACTTCTCAAAGGTATTGGTTGTCTATTGGTCTCATTAATCCAAGTTTTCAAGGTTTCAGCCTCAAAATAAGAGGAACTAATAGAATAGTCATACAAAAAATTAAATTTTGCAAAGGAAGATTATTTTAAAAATTGTGGGTTAGGCTTCAAGGAATAAGACGAGTTGCTTTCTTCTTTTATTAAATTTTAAACTAAATTACAGACATTTCGTAGCTCTTTTTATCCTGTTTTTAACTATTTTTAACAAAAAAATTTTTAGGTTGGCTGGAAATTTCTGAGCCTTGTTTTATAATAATGTTTTCTACTAGGTCTCAGGTGACATCTTTGTACCAATCTATAGTTCTCGTATTCAGAAATATGGAATTGAAAAATGATCAACTTATTCTTCTGCTTAAAC
Organism: Anguina tritici; assembly: GCA_029339935.1. Lineage (NCBI taxonomy): Eukaryota > Metazoa > Nematoda > Chromadorea > Rhabditida > Anguinidae > Anguina > Anguina tritici. The sequence continues at coordinate 8,185 of JAKMXJ010056487.1, forward strand.
TTGAACATCTTTCAGGCGCAAATGCAGGGGTCAAATCATCTTTTTTGGATGACAATGGATGACAACCAGGCTTCATCCTTCCAATCAAACAAATGTGAAGGTAGCGAATATTGGGTGGGAGCAACTCAATCATCTGCCGTATTCTCCGGATCTAGCTCCAAGTGACTTCGATGGTTTCATTGGAACACCATTTGCGAGGAAAAAAGTTCACGAATATCGAGGAAATATGGGAATCTCGCTAGTGATTCGTGCCGTTTTCTATCACCATCGGATAGAAAAGTTGCCGGAAAACTAGCAAGAACTCATTGATGTTGATGAAGACTATTATAATTGATCTATTTGGTGATTTCTTCAAAATAAAGACTTCATCGTTACCCCACCATCTTTAGAACCTTATTAGATCACCATCTTAGAACATTCTTAAAGGTTATATAAAAAGATCATTAGAGAAATGATTGTAGGGTTACCACATGGTACATAAATCAGTTGAAATCGACAAACAAAGAACACAAAAGAAAAGAATCGAAAAAATGTCCACCCAAATAACTTCTGTAGGACCTGAAGCAGGTCACAAGTTGTGACTCACAGCTTTCAACCTCACAAAACCTTAAATTGTATGTGACTTTAATCATTCTCCAATCAAAAAATAACGCTAAAAGCATTTTTTATCCATTCAGTATTTTACGGCCAACTATTAATCAGAGAAACATGTCAAACCGACCCATTTGTTGTTGCACCTGAAGCGCAACCTCCTAGCATTCAAGACTTTGCAGGACAGTTGGGCAGGCTCGGAACGCACAATGTAGGTGGATTGGGGCTGTTCCACGAACACAATACCATCTCCCGACACTTGTTCATTTGGGGGCTCCATCACTAAACAAAGTTGTGTACAAATGCAGGCAAATTAATTGATTGATTTCAGGAGTTACTCAAAAATGTGAAACATAATTGCAAATCAATTTAGACTGATCACCCCACTTTTTTCTTTCTTTGCCCAAAAGTAACCCATAAACGGGCATATAACACAATTGCAAGGGTAGAAGCAGGAGGACTAGTAGCGGCAAAACTTTCCTAGGCTTAAAGGCAACCAAGAAAGTAGTGGCAGTGGAAAAAACTGGGGGAGGAATTAAAATCTCATTTCCTGCAACAAACGGAAATTATTGTTGCAAGCAGAGATTGTGGGGAAGAATGGGTGGAAATTGGGAGGGGGGCACGCTCCCCTCTTCCTCTTTGATCTATTGCCAAGGGGCGGGGCAAGCACAAGAGGAGGGGCATACATAACTGACAATAAGAACAAGCTGAGAAGTTTATTAAACAAAGCAGTAGTATGTAATTGCTCCTAATATTATAACTGGTGTCCCAAAAGTTCGAGGACAAACTTTGAGCTCTTTTTAATAACAAAATGTATTTCATATAAAATATCCAAAAATGCATGGTTGTAGCACAGACTCTCCTCTTGATATAAACTCCTCTCTATATAAAATTTGACTGCATTCTTTTAGAATAGTCAGCATTTGGCAACAAACAGAACCAACCAAGTAATTCCCTTAAGAAATCTAACCAGAATCTATGTTTTCTTCATTTTTTCGAGATTCAGTCATTTTTTATTTATTTACAACCCTGTGTATTTGGATATTTTATATAAAATAACTTTTGTTATTAAAAAGAGGTCAAAGTTTGTCCCCGACCTTTTGGGACACCAGTTACGACATATCTGAAAGTGAGTTAACTATGCTCCTCCAACTCCTGCAAGTGACTCCTGCAGGCAGTCTTCAGCAAATTACTAAAACTTATAATAGAGCAGGCTAGTGCTTTAAAGAGCCAAGAGGAGTTTCAGGCATGGTGCGCCAAACCCACAAATTTATTGGTTTCGACAAAATCATTTAAAAATATAATTAGTTTTAAAACTCCATAAAATGTTTCATCCATTTTTGTCGGTTGTATATTAATTCGGAACTTTTATTGGAGTTGAGTCCTGATAACCCCATACCCTTGAGGGCATCCTTTAGTTGCTGGCTTACCGGGGGTGCCAGTTTATTAGGGTGCTGGATTTTCGGATTAAAAGCTAACAATAAGAATTTATCCAGAATGGGGGGGGGGATCAAACAGCGCATTCAAGACAATCAATGAGAGAAAAAGTAAAAATTACGATAGCGTAAAACGCAAACTGCTCAAAAGGTGCATAAATGTTTACTCATTTTTGTCTCATATCTCAACCGTGCTTTTTGGAATTGATGTTTTTAGTAGTGTGGCCCACACTTCTGAGCTCCAATTAACTTACGCTGGCCTACGTGCACCTAAAGCTTTGCCTAAGCCGCAAAAAAGGTAAAAAAACTTATTGGAGATGTCGGCTTATAGAGGTTTATTCCAAAATCCTTATTACTTGTTATTTTGATGGCTCAATACTTTCTCTGTGGTAAAATGACCTTCTGGCACTTTTAGTTCTGTCAAAGCTGTATTTGTTTCCTTCTTTCTCCAAACATTAGCAAATAAAGGCTTTTTTTGGCTTTTTAATTTAGTGAAGTGGGTGTAACGGATAATTCTTAAACGTAAACAATTCGTTTGTTGGAATTTTCTAGACAAGAATACAGAGTTTCTATGGGCATTGCTTATCCAAGTTCTGTACTCGATGGCGAGTAGGTGATGTTGTTGAGAAAGTTTGCATTGGGTGGAATCCACTAGAATACTAACTTCAGATGGCCACAAGGTTCAATTGGTGTGAGGGTTGTTTTGTATGGCAGTAAGTGATTACATAAAGTTTTGAAGGTAAAAAAAGGTTATATGCTTTGAACTCGGCACAGGCAAATAACAAGCTTTGCACTTTTAAAATAGTTTACAGAACCAGAACTTTATCCACTTTACGGCCGATAGGGTAACTTTGTGAAGATGAAATAACTTTGGTATATTTAAATAATCGCTCTCCTGTAACAATGGCTGGGGCTAGACCTACTTGCGAGATGAGTCGAGCAATACTCTTGATCACGCATGCATTTAGAGGCTCTTTTTGTAATCTCCATTAAGACAAAGATGCGAAATTACCCAAATTTTAAAATTTATTGCCTTTTATTGACTAAGATGCTTAAAGTTAGAGATGGCAGGGGACCCTGATTCGGGATCCTGATTTTTCCAAATCTCCATTTCTACTTAAAATACGCCTTTTAAACGTTTTATGGTATAAAATTAGCCTTATAATGCCCTTTGCGATATTTTTGGCTCAGCATTTTGCGATGCCATGTTACGCTACGAAATATTGTATATGCTCTTTTAATTACTCCGGGTAATTATTTTTCAACCTCTCAAAAATCGGAAAACTTCTGGGTCGATATCGAGGTTTTCGCGTGTTCAACATAAACCCGAATGGCAGAATCAATAGAACTCGTGAGCGTTAAAAATGCACTAGACAGCGTTCTAAATTTTTTTTCTCTACATCGAGATACAAAGCCTCAAAGTCGAGGGGGGAGGGGTAATTATTAAAGAGGGAGTATTTGAAAGAGCATATACGGTATCGTATTGCAATATCACATCCCTAACAAAAAAATGTTTAGAAGTGATTTTGGGGGCCAAAACTATTTTGGACATTTTCAATTTTTCAAAATCGCAGGGAACCAAGCAAAAACCAAAAAGGTTTTTCGCTTCCACAGGATGATTTGTTTTATTGGCGGGTAAATCGGGGTGGAGGACCCCGAATCTGCAGTCGATTTTCAAAGATTGACCTCAAAATAGGTCAACCGTGGGAGTCGTAGAAAATAGTTACCACCGCTGGAGCTGAGTGACTGGAGCAGCAAAATCATGTAAAATCGTTCATGTTTCGATCGTACTCGGGGCATATACTTTTTTACGAGTTTTTAACTAAAAACGGCTTTTTGATAATATTCAGAGAAAAGATAAATATGAACCTAAATCACACGTATACACTAAATCTCTTTAGTGATGCATCCAGAAAAGTGCCCCTTTACCAAAACGTAATAATAGCAATAGAGAACAAAATGCTCTCTCCTCGCTTCCAACATACACACAACAACAAATATAGTAGAAAGAGGGGGGCAAGAAGTATATATACACATGTTCCTGGCTCAAACAGATAAACAGGCAGAATAAAAAAGAATAAACTTTTGACAGAGTCCATCTCCCAGCTTCCAAAATCAAAGCCCCCTCCCAGGGGACTGCTTGCTGTAAGAGGGAGAGGGCGACCCGGCCAGCCAAAGGACACTGGTCGTAAATCAAAGTGCTTTACCTAAAATTGTGACTTTTGCAAAAAAGTTTATTTATTCCTTGTCTCCTCCCCTGCTTGTCCATCCCTTGGCCTAGGGGGTGGACAGGCACTCATCAACTGCTACTGCCCTAATAATTTATTGTTGTTTTTGGATGCTAAAACAACATTGTCACTTAGCCAATTGATTGGCCAGTTAAGTTGGTAATGGGCAAGAAATATTCGCTGCGCTTTTGGCTGTTCAAAGTAACTGGTCACAGTGAAATATTTTGTATTGGCAGTCAGCAGTGCTGTCTCAGCACACTTATCCTGACCCCACAAGATTTTAGTTAAACTTCCCCTAATTAGGAGTATATTTAGAAAAAGGGCGTCGAAAGGGATATCGGGATCAGGATTTATCCTTTTAAAAATTTCGGGATCAGGAATTTGTTTCTTGTTTCTTACCCCGACCATAATTTCAGTATTCCATTGACATGGCAAACAAAAGTCTATTGATACATCCACGTCTTCTAAGAGGTCTTCAAAGAGCAATTTCAATAACTATAATTAATCAACGGCAAAGCTTTGTTCAGGAATATCAGCATCTCGGTTTTCTCTGGCTACAGTCTGTTTCTTGTGTAGTCGTAGACGTCCCTGGCCACAAATACACTTGTTTACTTGGCTGGCTAGTAGAAGGTGCTGAAAGGAAATGACGCGCTAGTTTTCCCGACACCGGGAATAGAGTCACATGTGCCTGATTAAGGGCAAATCAAAATTATTACCTTACAAAGCAGCAGAGTATTCTCCTCTGCCTTAATGCACTTTAGTTCCTTCTAGGCATTTATCTCAGTCATAAGATCATCCACCAAAATAGAATCTTTGTTTGTATCAGCCTCAAACAACTGGATGTGGCGATCAAAATGGCGATTGCTTTGGCGAATGAAGCCCTAAAGAAAAATAATGTTTATTGAACGTAACAAATAATAACTACCTGTATAGTCAACAATCGAACTCTCTGATTTGACACGATTCTTCTCTGATCCATTTTGCGACCTCAGCCCAAAACCTCGCCTTATTTGGCGCATTCCTGTTCTTGAATCGAGCATCAAGAAACATGGCAAGACCATGGATCCTGAAAAAATGAGTAATACTAATATAATAATAATAATATAATAATAATAATATAATAATAATAATATAATAATAATAAT
>JAKMXJ010056560.1:0-12698 GCA_029339935.1 Anguina tritici
TTAAAAAGGAAAGGAAAAGCATGATAATGCAAATTTCTAACAAAAATTTCGATAAATTAAGTTTGGACGAATTGCCTTTTGTACGAATTTTCTTTGGACGAATTGAATTTTGGATGAATTGCCAGAGCACCAAAGTATTCCCCACCCTGTTACATCACTGTCATTTTTTGTCTTCTTTTTCTTGATTGTTTTAAAATGAGTTTTCTCTCTTTTTCTACTAAAACAACTTCACAATTATTTTAAATTCACGAACACTTTTTATTAAGTCAAAAATAGACATATACCAATACAGAGAGTACAAGAAAAAAGGATGTTGAAATCAATATCTTCAAATTCCTTCTTCCAACATCCTCCAACCAGTAATGCCATCACCAACAAACAAGGAACAAAGTAAATAAAATAAAAACAAAAAGAAAGTAATATAGAGATCTTTTTGCATTGTATTGCCCGGTCAAAGCAGCCTCAGTCGACTTCCTCCATGCGAGAAGCGTCTTCTTCGGCACCCTCAATCTTCTCAGCCTTGACTTCGGAGGATCCAGCAGCTTGGGTGGTGTCCTCTTCGTCGTCCTCAGTGATGTCCAGTCCGAGCTTGATCATGCGGAAGATGCGGTTGGCATGCGACTGAGGCTCTTCCAAAGAGAAGCCGGAGGTGAGTAGAGCGGTTTCGAAAAGCAGCACCACTAGGTCTTTGACTGTCTTGTCGTCCTGGTCCTTCTCCACACGTTCGCACAGGGTCCTTTAATTGGAAGAAATTAGAGGTGAAAAGAGATAAGACGGAAATAGGTTGACTTACTTCATAATCGAATGGTCAGGGTTGATCTCCAAACTCTTCTTCGAGGCCATGTATCCCATGGTGGAAGAGTCACGCAGTGCTTGAGCTTTCATAATTCTGTAATTACAAATATTTGGTTGAGTAGTACATTAAGGTTTTTGTAAGATGTCGGAGCCATGTTACGCAGTGGCGCAGTGGTTTACAAGCTTTCTTAGTAGAAGTTTTACATTCCTGTTCAGATGGCAAGTACTACTCCCATTTGGTCAAATAACATTAAACAGTTCGTGCTCGTTTTTTTCGAATTTTCGGATTATGGTGTAACAATGAGCACTTTTTGCTAAAAACTTTTGGTTCTGAGGAGCCCCAGGAGTTGAAATGTAAACGCAGAATTCGAAAAAGATCCTCGGTTGCCGAGATATAGTCACATCGTGATCCACTGATATTTTAAAGCAACGACCATACAATTTTTGATCATATCTCAGCTATTAAGTACTTTTTCGGAATTCTGCGTTCAGATTCGGATTCTTGAAGACATTTTGCCTACTGCAGCTTCTCAGAATAAAAAATTCCTGGCAAAAGCAGCCATTGCCAAGCCAAAATAGAAAATTTTTTGGAAAAAGCCGGCACGAACTATATTTTTACCACCTATGCCTAAATGCGAAAACCGACTCTTCTGAAATAAAACCGATTTTTGGTTAGGTTTTGGAACCTACTATTTCATTCTTTACAAAAAAGTGCTTCCAGATTTCAGAAAAGTCTTGAAAGCAAGCACAAATGTGTTTTAAACCCTGCTTCACTGGCCAACTTCTTGCAAATAACAAAATGGTATACCTCTCCATGTTGGCGGTCCATCCGTACTCTCCGGTGACGATGCAGCAGGGGGAGGAGACCAGACGGTTGGACACACTGACCTTGGTCACCTTCTTGTCCAAAATGTCCTTGACCACCTTGCAGAGCTTCTCGTACTTGGTTTTGGCCTCTTCGAACTTCTTCTTCTCCTCCTCAGTCTCGGGCAGTTCCAGTCCTTCCTTGGTGACAGAGACCAGCTTCTTGCCGTCGAACTCCTTGAGCTGCTGGACACAGTACTCGTCAATGGGGTCCACCATGTATATGACCTCGAAGCCGCGCTTCTTGACCAGTTCCACAAAGCTGGAGTTGGCGACCACCTCCTTGCTCTCCCCGGTGATGTAATAGATGCAAGTCTGGTTCTCTTTCATGCGGCTGACGTAGTCCTTCAGTCCAACCATTTCATCCCCGGAGGTGGAGGTGTAGTAGCGCAGGAACTCGGACAACTTCTTTCGGTTGGTGGAGTCCTCGTGGATACCGAGCTAAAAATGTATTGAAAGTATATATCTAGCTTCAAATCGAGATGTGTTTCATGGGTGTACGGTCAGCTCTAGATAAAATCAATTCTAGGTAAAAAATCTTATGGTGTATAGTCTTAAGTGTTGACAGTCAAAAATATCAACTAGATCCGGCCTTAACTCGTTTGTATTAGTTCCCATCGTTCCTATTTCAACTCTTTCATATTTTAACCCTATATTCACTGTGATCAAGGGACATTGTGCTGTGTTTGCGAGCGAATTGAGAAACTCCCACCCATAATATTGCACCCATGCCTTACCTATTGCACCCACATAAAAGCCGTAATAACACCGTAAACCGGAGTTCAGCAACAAAAATATCGACCATAACTTTTGCACAAAAGAGAAATTTTTCGCTACGGGTCAAGTCAAACCTATATGTTTGTTTAGAAATCATCTTTATGAGAACAGAAGTAGAAACGAAAGGTACATCCCGAAGTATCTCAAGTACTGACGGTAGTGGGTTGGCGGGCCCGTCATGGAGTTACGAAAATGGATCAAAGTGAGTTTCGGGGTCCGGTTTTTCCGTTTTCCCGGCCTATCCTATCCATTGTTTAGTTGCAGAAACACAGTGGAAAAAGTCATTTTTGAAAGATTTTCTTCCGGAACCAACCTTAAGGTTTTTGCCGAACTGCTCGTAGAACTTCTTGAAGTTGTCCTTGTCCTCGCTGATCTCCTCAAAGAGCTCCATGCACTTCTTGACCAGGTTTTTGCGGATCACCTTCAGGATCTTGGACTGCTGCAGCATTTCACGGGAGATGTTCAATGGCAGGTCCTCGCTGTCCACCACACCCTTGATGAAGTTGAGATACTCAGGCATCAGCTCCTCGCAGTTCTCCATGATGAAGACTCGGCGGACGTAGAGCTTGATGGCGTTCTTGCTCTTCTTGTTTTCGAACAGGTCGAAGGGAGCACGTTGGGGCACGAAGAGGAGGGCTCTGCAAAACATGGTTGATAAAAATTGCTTGCAGAAATCCTTATAATGTTGCCCGGAGCTGACTCCTCCCCACAAATGCCCTAGGTAGTGAATTAGCCGTAGGTGGCTGAAATTGATTTACCTGAACTCCAGCTGACCCTCTACAGAGAAGTGCTTGACAGCCAGATGGTCTTCCCAGTCGTTGGACAAGGTTTTGTAGAACTCGGCATACTCCTCGTTGCTGATGTCGTCGGGGTTGCGGGTCCAGATGGGTTTGGTCTTGTTGAGCTCCTCATCCTCCAAGTACTTCTCCTTGATCTTCTTCTTCTTTTTCTCGTCCTTCTTGTCCTCCTTAGTCTCGTCCTCGTCAGCGCCCACCTCTTCCACATCCCCTTCCTTGGTCTCCTTCTTGGCCTCCTTGTCCTCCTCTTCAGCCTCGTCGTCGGAGACTTCCTTGTCGCGCTCCTTCTCGCATACCTGGAAATTGCCAAAGTGAACATACTAATTAAGCAAAAAAAGCCAACTCACCAGTTTGATTGGATATCCGATGAACTGAGAGTGCTTCTTGACGATCTCTTTGATGCGGCGCTCCTCCAGGTACTCAGTCTGGTCCTCCTTCATGTGCAACACAATCTTGGTTCCGCGAGTCAGCTCCGGGTCGTTGACGGTGCGGATGATGAAGGAGCCACCGGCTGAGGATTCCCACTGGAAAACACATGGGGTTAGCCATTTCATGGGAAATGAATTAAAAGATTAAGGAAACCAACCTGATAGCAGTCGTCATCGTTGTGCTTGGAGGTGACCACCACACGGTCGGCAACCAGGAAGGCGGAGTAGAAACCCACACCGAACTGACCAATCATGGAAATATCGGCGCCGGCCTGCAAAGGAAACAGTGAGTTGATAGAGTAGATACTAATTATGTTTTAGAGCCACTCCAAAACCTTTTGCAAGAATTTTTTGTTCTAAGAAAACATGGTGGGCAAAATGTTCTCAGAGAAGCGAATTTAAAAACAGAACATGGGAAAGATGCTATTGAGTTAATCGAGCAAGCACTTATAATCGGGTCGGCAGCTTCGGATCTCAAAAATTAGTCAAGTTTAATTCTGCCTACTTTCGTTCCACTTTTTGAAAAATGTTAAAAAAACAACTAAGAACTGTCTTTTTACTGATCTAAGCAGAAGTCGCCAAAGTCAGGCACATGCATGTGGGAACGTGTAAAAATGCAAATATATCACCTGAAGAGCCTCCATGAAGGCCTTGGTGCCGGACTTGGCGATTGTTCCCAGGTTGTTGACAAGGTCGGCCTTGGTCATGCCCACACCAGTGTCCATCAGAGTCAGAGTCTTGTCGGCCTTGTTGGGGGTGATCTTGATGTAGAGCTCCTTGCCCGAGTCCAACTCCGATGGCTCGGTCAACGCCTATAAGTTGAGCAAAACATAAAAATGATCTAAAAATCATGAGAATTGACACCCACCTGATAGCGAATCTTGTCCAAAGCGTCCGAAGAGTTGGAGATCAGCTCACGAAGGAAGATTTCCTTGTTGCTATAGAAGGTGTTGATGATCAAGCTCATGAGCTGAGCGATCTCGGCCTGGAAGGCGAATGTCTCACCGTTTTCATTCTTGGTGTCCGACATGTTGTCTGAATAATGAAAAAGTTTAGGTGGAGCAGTAAAAGAACTTCTGAACACATATTTACAAATATATATATTTGCAACCCGAATTTTTATTCTCAAAAACTATAAAATTTTGAAGGGCATATATATTTTTTGAATCTGATTCTCTAAGCTTTGCAGCTGGTTTTTATTTTTCTCTCTTTTGATATATTTTTCTTCGGGTTTAGGTCATTTTTGTACGTAGGATCCACATTTTTGGCCAATTTATTGGCTTTGGCTCCACTTCTTGACCCTATTTCTCCAATTTTAAATTACTTTTGCCTCGAAAGGAATGGAATTAATTGGGAAACAAATCCTTTCAACACAAAATAATTCAAAATTTCAATTATTCAGATATGGGATCAAAAAGTGAAACCAAAGTCAACAAATTGACTGGAAATTCGGATCCTAGGCACAAAAGTGATCTAAACCCAAAGGAAAATATATCGATAGAGAGAATAATAAAAATCAGCTGAAAAAAGTCATCACATGTAACCTTTTTTGGCTTAAATTGTAAATTTGGTCCCTTTCTCTCCCTTTTACCTTTGGTCCCTTTTGTGGTTTGGGCCCTAAGTATCTAGACCAAAATGTATGAAACAATGACAAAAAAGGCTCATTAAGAGACTGTCCTACATAAAGAGCCGGTTTTTTCGAAAATTTTTATTGACCGTAAGTTGACCTTTTCCCTTGGTCTCCCACCTTTGGGGGTACCTGGATACTCCAAAAGAACTAAAAAGGTGGGATTTGAACATAGTCTTGATTACTGGGACCCACTGCATATAGAAACTTTAGTATGCATGATTTTTCACGTATCCAGAGTCATTCTCGAGTGGTTTATGTCTCAGGTATGTGCGCATCTCGGCCCCAAACCTAGGGGCCCTATGTTTATAGATGAGCGCACCGCCTTACCGAGCAATACTCTTGACAAATAATTCATTAGACACTCTTTTTGTCAAGTTGCAGCAATAAAAACATGGTAGGGTCCCAATAAATAAGGTGTTTACTTTGGGGGACCAAAGCAAGCAGCCAATTTTTGGTCACAGCTTTTTCCCAAAAGTGGACTTTTTAAAGTGGACTTTTTCGAAACTGTCCTAAAATACTCTTTTTATGGTTTTTAGCATATAAGGAGGAGACTTAGGAGACATTACAGCACACTTTTCAAAGGGGGAAAGGGGGCAACCATACTCTACCAACGTCAGGTATGAGAAGGTATAAATCAGATGGGTAACGTCCCATGCCCCTTGCTCTTACATGTTAGGAAATAGAAAAAACCCCGACCTTTGAAATTGAGAGCAGTAGAAAGTAGTTTTGTAAGCAGGAAATAATCTGAAAATTAAGCAAAAATCAACAACCAAAAATTCTAATACAGACAAATAAGAAACACGCAACAAGCCACAAAATAGGATTGAGAAAGAAAGTGATTGTGTGGACCACCGGCAATCCACACACCCATAAATACAAGGGGAATTGGAGGGAGAAGAAATGTCAAGAAATGTCAAGAATGTTCTAGAAGGCTTTCCAACCATCTATTTTTTGCAAATAGGCGGTCCAAAGCGAGCCGATTGGCTGCTGCATCAGCAAAATTGGGGGAAATATTGTGTGTGGAAAAGAAGTGGAAGAAGATTCACGAAGGGCGGGAGTTTGAAAAACTGTTTTTCGGAGAATAGTTCCAGAATTTTCCATGCTTATGGCTTGAGGCAAGCCGTCAGAAATGATAGTAAACTTGTGTGAATTTTGATGAAAATGAGGAACTAGGGGTGATTGGGTGCGGCAAGATGATAAAAGCGTGAAAAAATGAGGAAGAAGCAATGAAAAATGTGGTTTGAGGAGTGAGAAAGGAAGGTTTTTGGAAAGGGGGCGATTAGATAATGGTGTTTGATTTGGCGCCAGATAAGCAGCATGGTTTCAAACAGCTTTTGGCGTCTCAATTTGGGTGCTGTAGCTTACAGTTTGCAGGCGCCGAAATTGTTTTCGAGTTGGAGGCAAAGCCTAGGTATCAATTTTTAGTGTGTTCGTACTTTTGGGTTGTGCTTAGGTTCCACAAATGTGGTAATATTGCAGTTTCTGATGGTTTTGATGGGAGTGAAGAGGATTGCAGAACTCTTTTGAATGTGTCTAAAGAGCAGTGTAACCGGCATGGCGAGGCTTGCGGAATAAAATTTGCGGTAGTTCATTTGCAGACAGTCATTTGCGGACCGTCATTTGTGGCAGGACATTTGCAGACTGACATTTGCAAAAGTCATATACGTAAAAATGAGTCCGAAAATTTCATATCTGCAAATGTAATACCGAAAATCGCCATGCCGTGTAGCCATGGTTTTTTAGAGAGTTATGGTAACTAAGGTAATAGTAAGATCATAAAAAGTCGCCTACCGGACAATTGGTTCTCGTAGCCCTTTTTCTGTGGATTTTTTAGACTTTGTAAACACCGTTCCGCACAGTTTTGAAAGTTAGAAAGAAGGGTGTAAAGAAGTTTTTTAAATCAACTGGAGTACACTATTTTAACCGGCTCAAAATTGGATTTTAACAGCTTTTTGGGGTTCCCGACCTCGAAAACTTCCAGAAATCGTGTTTTTAGAGCACGGACGATCATTCGCTCAATTTTTTGGCCAAAACCATGATACCGACGTGGGAGTGACCCTTATTAGCCCTACTTAGTGCCCCCGGATGGGTACCATGATTCTGGCCAAAAATGTTTAAAAAAGATTTTCAAGAAATGATTAAAGCTCACTAAAAACATGTTTTCTGACGGTTTTCAGGGTCTGGAAGCCAAAAAATTGGTTAAAACCCGATTTTGAGCAAGTGTAAAAATGTGTGCTTTGTCCTAAAACACTAATGAACAGGCCATGAGAACCAAAAAATGCCTAGTGCGCGCCTTTTTCGTTTGTACTGGAGTGCCATACCACTGTAAGATGAGGGGAGTGGGAGGATAATGGCGCCCGGCAACAATTTTGCGTGGACGTGCATGTGTGTGTGTGTGAGTGCGGCTAAATTACCGAATACGTCACCCACTCGATTGCACTATACGCACATTAAATACCAGCAAAAGTCGTATCCAGAATATTCCTTTATTGACCACAATAATTTTTGCAAAACAAACATTACAAGACCTTACATTAAAAAACAATCATTTATTTACGTCGGACGGAGACGAAACAACCTTTAATTGCTTTGTCGACGTCTTGGTACCTACAAAAACGATGGTTGCTCTTCATCATCTCCATCAGAAGTCCAAGTGTCATTGTTCTCATCTTCAAGGATTTAATATTTTACATTATCTCCGCTGGCATGACCATCCCTGCAGTCTATCAACATCTGAAGAAATGAATCCCTGTAATTGACAAAATACATGAAGAAGTCTTAAATTTCAGAGCAAAAATGGTAAAACCTATAGATTTTTAAGCCAAACTAAATTACAGGGGCTTGCGAATTGTTAAATTGATAAAACATACCTATCTGCTCATTCGTTGAAGTTCATGTTGTTTTTCCCACACTTTATGCACTGCCGAAGAGAAATGATACCATGTGTGTCAAGAAAAGAAAGCAAGGCATCACTGTTTGCAGAGTGTCTATCCAATTCTGCCAGAGTTCATCGATTTGTCTGAGCACAACCATCTCTTCTTAGAGTTATCTAAAAGCAAAAATCACGAGAGTATGTAATGTAATCGAGTGGGCGGTGTATTGTCCAATCGAGTGGGTGGCGTATTCAGTAAGTGCTCCAAGTGTGCAGCCGTGGTAGAGCGTATAAACTTTACCCGTCGTGCAGCTGGAAAAAGGCTCACTGGTTCCAACCACCTCCCCCCCGCATTTCAGTCCATTTCTCATTTCTGCGCCTTTGACCCCCTATTAGGTGCAGTTTTGATGGCTGGGCTCTAATTTCGAGTTACCGTATTTCTCTTTCATCTAATAGAAGAACATGAAAACACCCCGTTCGACCTTTCTTTGGACTTTTTAACGAGTGCTGTTTTGTAATGTATTGTGTCCCTACCTTTTTAGATGGCGTTTATCCCCGATTATGGAGCGACCATTTGACAATTTCTAATAAAATGATATGAATTAGTCAACACCTCATCAACAAAGTCGTGGTATAAAAAAGTATAACATCCAGATCCTACAAGTACCGATATGACAAAGAAAAACAATTTGTGCGGTTATTATTATTTTGTCCCGAGTATATTTCGTCGTAGGCTGTATTGTCCCCCGTTCACTCTTGTACTCCAAATGACCAGCAGAAGTTGGCGCACATTCTCGTTAAAAAGATTCTGAAATAGTTCACAAAATTTGTGATTTTGAGTCAACTGGAAGCATGATTCGCATGCACAGGCTGCGCCAATTTTTCTCTATCGAGTTTATTTTGGCCACAACTTTTTCGATATATCTTTTATTCGAAAGCTGAGATGTTGGGAAATGGACTAGTACCAAACTTGCAGAAAAATCTTCATTACACAAATATCAACAGTTCATGTTCACAATTCGGACCATGCTGGCGATTTGCGTGATCTGACGCTCTGTGACTTCTTTTTGTGGGATGGATAAAGAGCCAGGTCTACACAACTCCGATCGCCAGCATGGCCAAACTCCGAACAAGAATTGAGGGTGCATTCGCAAGCCTTCCGCAGCAAATGTTCAACAGAGAAATCGGAGCCTATGAAATCCGCCTTGAATACTGCCTACAAGCGAATGGAAAGAGTGTTGAGCAAGAATATTGGTGAAAAAAGTTGTTATCTTTTACTTGAAATTTGTGTGTGCTCAAACAAAGATTTTTCTGCAGGTCTGGTAACAATCTATTTTCTAGCATCTCACCTTTCGAATAAAAAAACGCCTCGGGTCTAAATATTTTAAAAAGTTATGACCAAAATGAACTTGTTAGAAAAAGTTTGCGCATCCTATGTGTTTTTTGCAGTTACTTATAAATAGGTACGAAAGAGACACCTAAGACCTGTTTCAATTGGTCTAAAAATCACAAATTTTGTCAATTTTTCAGAATCTTTTTCAGCCATAATCTTTGCCAGATTGTGCTGGTCATTTTGAGTACAGGATATTAAAACCCAATTGTAGGGTGTGATAATTTGCGAATGATTTAAACATTGTTTCGCCACCTGTGTTTCGTCCAAGTATCATCAGATCGAGGAGGCCTGTTAGATGATCATTTGCTTTGAGCTGAAAATCTAATCTATTGTTTTATCTTATCTTATAAAAAACATGTCGGACTATTATAAGCAGCAACCACAGTCGTTTAGCTACGTTCATTATGGTACCCTAGTTTTGTCCAAAAATATTGAGTTTAATTAAACTCTAGATTCTTGACTTAATTTTCCATTCGGGTTGTAATGAACACATTCTTTTAAACAATGACTGCTATTTTCTTTGCTAATTTTTTTGTTTTTCAGAAAGGCTATTGTGTTCTCCGGATTAATACTGGTGTTATTCTCGTCAAAGAGTGATCGTAAAATAGTGCGCAATTATGGGAAGAGAGCGCAGCAACAGCCCAGAGCGACGTCATCGCAAGCGGAGTCGAAGTCGCAGCAGGGATCACAGGTTTTTTCATTTTTTGTAGTCTCTTATTTTTACTTACCTCTTCTCAGTGATTCCTTTGAAAGAAACATGATCAAGGAGTGCTGGAGACCAGTCAAGGACAATCCCTACGATTTTGATGGCTGGACTAAACTGCTGAAGCTTGTTGAGAAAGTGGTAGGTATTCGTTGTCGAATTACTGGCTGATGTGTAAAGCCGGATTTATTTTACCTGAAAAAACTTAAAACCATACTTTCTCCCGGAAATTTAATGACCGAAAAATGCATAAAACAGAATTTATAGCGCTTCTGGTCATTTTTCTATTTCTTCTGGTCTAAAATGGTTTTTTGAATCCTACATGGTTGAGGAAAATAAAGACTAGAGCATATTTTTTACTTGGCAACAAGCAAATAAGAGAAATTTGATCTCTGTTTTTTGGTGGAACGTATGTAACTTAAAAGGCTCTAGAATAATTTCGAGGAATATTTCGAAAATCAGCCCTGATAAGTCGGTACCAAAAAATGGCACCCTAAAACTTTACTCTCTCTCTACAAGTGGGACTCAAAACCTCAAAAACTCATAAGTTTGGGTCAAAAGTGGCCGAATAGTCTCGGAATAAGTGATTTTGGATTTTCAGGATGATATAAAGATTGCAAGAGAAGCCTTTGACGGATTCCTGAAGCGCTATCCCTACTGCTATGGTTATTGGAAGAAGTATGCTGAGCTGGAGCGTCAACACAAGCACTATGAAAAGTGTCTAAATGTAATGATCTTTTAAGTATCTATACTACTCACTTCTTCTCCAAAAAATGATGTAAATATTGTTTAAAGTGCTGTATAAATATAATGTACAGAGAACCACAACCTTCTAAATTTTTGTTATAGCTGAGGGTGAATAAAATAAATTGGCGAGTTCCTCCTTCTAATCAAGCTTTTTTAAGACAATGAATTAGAGAAAAACTTTTTGGTCTCAGTGGGGCTTGGCTTTTTCCCTTTTCCTATCCCGTATACCTTATTAGGAATGCCTTTTAGCAGTGCCCTCTCGACTTGAGATCTGTGTTGCTCTACACTCAACGCTGTTACTGTCTTTTTTGAGCTTCCGTATATTCTACCGATTACGTTTTTCGGATTTCAGTTGGGCACCCGAGTTCGAACGTAAATTTTCTTGATTTTTGAGAGATTAAGTAAAGAAGCCCCGCACCCTAGCGTTACTTATAAAGGTTATACGGTGGCTTTAGGGTTCCTTAATTTTTAGGGCTCTCTACTGCTTCCCCTTTAAAGGGGAAGCAGTACCACTTATATGGTTACCGTATTTTGTTCTAACAGCTCACCCAGGTGAGTTATTTTCCAACCCCCTAAATCAGTAAAATTTTGAGCCGATCTCGAGATTTTTGAGTGCTCAACCAAAACCCAAAAATGCGGAATCATCTTATGGGAATTAAGAAAAAGCAAAAAAGAACAGCACAGAAAAATTTCTTTGCTCTGAGATACAAAACGTCAAAGTCGAGCGGGCTGAGTTAATGGAGAGGGGTGAGCTATCAGAACATTTACAGTACCTCAGATTTTGATTGTTTAAGTCTTTTGGTGAAGAATTTCTATGACCGGTTTTGAGGAGTTTCGGAATTGAAACTTGTGAAGCCTAATCACCTGAAAACTTAAATAAGCAAATTGTAAAACAACCATGCAGGTGGTACCCCTTTAATTATCGCACTTTTATAAGCCTATTGCGTGAACGCAAAGAGTGGCAACCATTCTTCATACGGCCTTATATTCTGAAGCTATCCGTCAGCCCAGCTCTCAATAGTCTTTTCAGAACTATGACAATTTTCCTGAAAAACAGTGAATAGTTCAAAAAAATATATGACAGTAAAGGTATACTAAGAAAACCTGCGATTTTTGGTTCCAAGATCATCTGAATTTAACAGTTATGAATTCTAAGACTAGAAAAAATCAAAGCTACAAATAACCTAAGGTAAATCTGCGAATTTGACCTTTCAGCCAGTTCCCGTTTTGATTAAAATGTGCTTATGAGAAAGTAAATTGATAGTTCTGGCTGCTAATATCCAAGAAAACTAGCTTCTAAGTGCCTGACAAGATGATTTGAAAATTTTGGTTGTATTACTCCAGGAAACTTACCGACAACATTTATTACATTGTAAATATAAGTTCTCGGTCGTATAATGGACGTTATGCGAATAATGGCATCAGAATGTTCTCAGATTGCACGCTTTTTTCCTTCAAATGTGTTTTCACATATTACTCATATAGCGGTCACAATAGAGGTGGTAATTGGGAGTAGCTAGTCTTTTAGTCTTTATTACAAATTTTGAAACATACTTTTAAGCATGTCTTGGAATTAAAAGGGAGGACATAAAAATTTTTGAACTGAACCGCCTTTAAAGGGACATACCCGCGACCTTCAACGCATATTTCACAAATTTGAATTGGCGGGCACGAGTTTTTCATAACAAGACA
>JAKMXJ010056566.1:0-10263 GCA_029339935.1 Anguina tritici
TTTTTATGCTCTGATATACAGCTCATCAAAGTCAGGGGTGCCCGTTTATTGGAGGGTGCCTTCTAATAGAGGTTATACGGTATAAAGATAGGTACGCCCTGTATGATATTTATAAGACCATCCCTAATCTTGTGAGTTCAAACTGTTTTTGGCGACAGCAACGCAAAACTTTTTGATGAAAATTAGCAAAAAATTTGTTTCCAATAAATAATTTAAAAAGCGCAGAAAAAACTTTTGATTGGAAACCAAAAGTTGTCCGTATTATATACCGTAAATCTTCCAATTGAATCCCATACACTTATATTTTTCAACCTCGATTTTCGCAAATTTCAAGTCGTCTGAAATTCTCTGTTTCCTGAACTTTTTTATCCTTGTAAAAAATGCTTGCTTCTCCTACTTGACCTGAAGTCTCCCAATTATGCTGTTCTCCGAACTCGTACTCTTCATCGGGGGATGGGGGCATTTTATATTTATTTGTGATTCGTATTTAAACATCTCCTAAGCAACTTTTATACGTTGAAACGATTAAGAAGTTGTTTACCCACGTCTTTCTAGTCTAAAAAGCTGATTTTTCCAGAAAGTTAACCAAAATTTGGCTTTTTGACTTGGGGGCTTATCTTCCGCCAAGACCGCTGCTGCTCCACGCAATTAAAAAACACGCAAAAAACCTAAAAAGGAAAAAGTCTCTTGACATCTTCAGTGTATCCGTTACTCAGTCGTCCGCTTCCGCTGCTCTTCCGTCTCAAATGATGAACAAGGAACGTCGACCGGCTCCTGCTACTCCGATGGCATGCAAGCTCGCTGAACTCGCCAACTTTGCGGGAAATGACAATGTTGACATTCTGATTAGCGCAATCGTTTTTTCACTCCAACTTTCCATCAGCATCTTTCCTTTTTACAATTTCTTAAAAAAACGGGCACTTTTAGCAAAAAAATATTGACCACCTTTCTTGAAAACCCACAAAAACCCCGATTTTTTACACCAAAAAATGGGGTCAAAATGGCCAGTGAAATTTTTTTCCCAAAAATCAGCCGTAGCTGCCCGAGACTGATTCCGACTCCCGGATTTTACCATTTTTCAGACTTCTCACCAAAAGTTGCCTGATAGATATGAAAAAATTAGGGTTGTATTGCTGCTGGTTGCCTTGGTCACTACATTTTTGCATAAAAGCAGTTTCTTCGAGATAGTAACTTTTTCTGTATAAAACAGTCAAACTTGCTCACTTTTATCACCTGTCATCTAAATTTCTATATGATCTCCGAGGTAAAAGTTGACAATTTTCTTTAATTACCACAAAAGCTTCACATCTCGGTGACTTTGACTGCTTGGGCCCCGACTTAGCCCGTTGGTCGTTCAGGTATGTATCTTCCTCATGGAAAGACTTTACCGGCGGCATACCAATAACATCATAATGGTCGTTAACGGCAATCGAAGCAGCGCCATTAGATTGATCATTATCATTGGAACTACGCCTAGATGGCAGTCCACAGTTAACCCTACCCATGATATCCGTCATTTGACTGCAACACAAAAATTCCGTCATAGAAATCGCAACACATACTCAGCTAATCAATTTCCGTAATGACGGCAAAAGAGCTCAACGCAAAATAAAGATAAAGTTTATTCAACAAATAACGACGGCACACAAAACAGGGCCAAGTGAATCTAACCAACAGTACTGAACACAACTCATATTCTAAGGAGGCATACGCCAAGCCCCATCCAGTCGAATGACACAACCATTGAGATAGCGATTCTATAAAGACAAACATTCAAAAACTCTTTGTTGAGGTGCAGGCACTAAAAAGGCGCAAACCTCAGCAATATGCCCCACAAGAGCACCAAATTCGCCTAGAAAATTTTAAATTGGACCAAAAACAAAGCGATCATGTTTTCAAGAAACTCTACCAGGACTGCCCATACGCATAGGATTGGGAACAGCAGTGGACATGTATTGATAAGCCTAAAAAGAGCAAATATTTTATTTATTTTTTTTACTTTTGTTACTTCACGGAATTTTGTATGACAACGACGCCAAAAAAGTGCGAAAACAGCCAACAAGATCCCCTTCGATTGGATATCAAAGTAGTTTAAAGATAAAAGTCACAAACCTTCGCAGACAATGATTTCACCAACGGAGTTTCCATGACTCCAGGAGCAATGGTCATCACACGGATCCCAGAATCAGCCAAATCACGAGCCAACGGTCTAAATTAATATCAATATGAGCAAGTAGACTACAGTGTGAAAAATATCTTAAATATCCTATCTAAAAAAATTTCGTGATTTCATGACATTATTTTAGCGAACTCTGCGGTTTAAAGCATAATTTGGCATGCAATAGAAGTTGATCGTTTAGAAATCGCGTTGCCACCCCTTATCGGCGAAACATTTTAAGGTAGATTTCCCGCACCTTCGACAATTGTTGGATTGGAGGAAATACGTTAGCTGAATTGGTAGGGATAGCTCCGCACGAAAAACTGTGATGGCCGTGATTCAAAAAAAGACCACGAAGGTGGAGAAAATACCGACGAGAAAGTAATGATCTTTAATTTATTAATTCTGACATAAAACTCCATAGAGGAGAAGAGAAAGAGTGATCCTAACACCAGCGATGAAAATAATTCTTCTACACCCACCCGCATTATTGCACTCATATTTGTTACTCCCACAAAACTACACCCTATCCCATATGAGACATGTTTTCTGTGCGTTTCTGGTCTTAAAACTACGAAAAAGCCAGCTGAAGCTCAACCAGATGAATGGAAAAGTTAATTTTTAGTCCTAAATCGACATTTAATTTAACTAGAAAGTACATATAACCATTTTCTTAACGACGTAGCGAATCGCTGTAGCCAGCCACAATTTGTAGCGAGTTTCAGGTCAGCCGAATGTACCACCCTAACAAGAGCTTCTACTATAAGCTACAAAGAGTGATCAAAGGAAAAATTATTAACCCGGTCCTAAAACAACTCAAAAATCTATTAAGACAGAAGGGAATAACTTACAAAGTCATAGAAGCAATAGCACCTTTGGAAGCAGCATAGGCAAACTGAAAAAAAAACAAAATTTAGAGTTCTTGTGAACACCAGAAGATGGACCACTACGAGCCTTTACCTATCGAAAAGACTTATCTGGAATGATAGAATAGTTAGGGTAAAATCTAAGGAAGTGCAGGAATGAAGACGTGAAATAAAAAGAAAATAAGTCAAAGTGGTTGAGAGGCAATGGGGGAAGGGAAGAGGAAAGGAATATTGGCGGAGGTAGTAGTAGCCAGACGTTGTAACTGTTGTTGTTTGTCCGACCAGTAAAAAAATCGCCAAAAGGAAAGCCACCACTTCCAAAACAGCAGCAGCAAAAAGACCAACAGACAAAAGAGAGGGAAAGCCCAAAGAATAGAAGAAGTAGACCACAAGGGCCAAGCACAACTGACAAATGAAGAACAAAAGAACATAAGAGAGTCCCTGCATAATAATATGCACCACAATTAAATTAAAAAATCGATGATGGCTTCCGATCCAAAAAGAGCAACAACCAGCAAATATTTTTTAACAGAGCTTATGAAAGCATTGTGATCTGAGAACTACTCTACGTCTAAATTTACTTAGAAATATTATCAGGCAGGATTGCAAAGAAGGCGTTAATTATGCTCATTTTCAGTGGCCTGTATCAATTAGAAATCATATCATATGTCAGAGATCACAAATACAAATACCATCTCAAGCCATCAAATATCAGCATCAATTAAAAATCATAAGATTTTTATACGATCTGATTTAATTGGTCATTTCTAGGCACTAATTAGTCAGAAGTCACACCTACAACATGATTTTCACATCAGAATCAAAAATCATAAGTACGGTTGAAAAATCATACGATCAATCACATGTCAGTATCAATAATCTTTAGAAAATCAGTGATATGATGCGAACTTATGATGAATATCATACGTGGCAGAGGACCACCTAAGAAAAGATCATACTTATTAAAAACTAGAAATGCATATCTTAAAGGGGGAGGAAACTTCATATACGCATCGCCTAGTAGAAAATTGAGATCGCAGGCTTCTCAATTCCCCCTGAGTGGTTGGCTTGGGATTGAGACAGACACTCATACACGGCTAAGACATAAATCACTCGGAAATAGCTCTGGATGCATGAAAAAATCATACATGACAGAATTTCTATATGCGATAGGCCCCAGTATACAAAACCGTATTCAATGTCTTTTCTGTTGTCTACGTTTGCTTTGGGGGACCAAAGCAAACAGTCAATTTTTGAAAAAAAATTTGACTCTACTGCATTATACTTAAGCGCCGGCACTTACAAGCGCCTATGTACTTAAGCGCCGGCATGTGAAATAACCGCTGGTGCTTAAAACATATCTCTGGCTGGCTTTGTAAAGGCGCCAAAAAGTGACATCAGTGAAGACTAATCTTTCGATTGTACCAGCCAGTTTTACTCAGTTGGCTGTTAGTCGCGTCAAATAAACTTGCTATTATTTATGCTTTTACTCATACAAGCCCCTGTTACAGTCGAGCCTTCGGCAATCGTACCTTTGAGTACAGCAAAAATTATTGGGATAAGGCTATTCAAGTGCCGGCGCTTAGTCAGCGTTTCGCTGGAATATAAAATAAGCGTCGGCGCTTAAAAAATCCTACCTGTGACCTCAATTTTTCGAAAGGCGATGCGGATATGAAGATTTCTCCCTTTGAATACTTGGTATTAATGTGAAATGATATCACACGCGAAAGATCATATGACAAATCAGAAATTAATCTTCTGATACGACGACTTGATAAACATACGACAGCAAGAATCATATGATTCGTCACATGGTAAGGAAACATATGTCTTTATGTTTTGATGGAGTTTTTTGTAAAAAATGTCATGATGTGACTGATTCCATCACACATGAGAAAAAATCAGACATATGATGTCGAATTCATACAGGCCCCAGGGTTTTGGAAATGGGACTCAACCCAAAATGGCTCAAAATCGTGTTAATTTATACACAGAAATGTGATCAGAAATAAAAACCTCAAAAAAGTAGGCGTTAGGTGAAAAAAATAGTTTCACGTTTATTTTAAAAACATCTTTCCGCATTCTAAAGATTTTCCGATTACGTAAAACGTCGGAAAAAAATGATATTAAGCGATTCGGGGCTGGGTCCAAAAACGACAATTATACCAGGAGACGTATTCTGGTCAGTTAGTAGAGTTTTGGATCAAAAATAACTCGTGAGCTACTCGACCCGTTTCAAACCGACCGAGTAAGTTCGAAGATTACGAGTTAAATTTGACATACTCAACTCGTTTCATACACACTTACGAAAGCTTCTAGTTCACAAATTACTCGTGATCCTATCCGAAAAAGTGAGTAACTTCCTGAGTAGAATTTCTAAGGTGCTTTTAGAGTGAACTTTAGTTAAAGCCTTTTTGAGCGAATCAGTCTAAAACTACCTGAGTTTACTCGTAAAACTCTCGAATAGAATCCTACTCAGGTCACAACTTACTCAGTGCTTAATAGACTCATGAGTAACTTTTGACCTCTACTCAATACGTTTCGGATCGCCGAGTAGGATCAAAAGCTACTCTTGATCCTGAACTCTATCCATCTTGCTTCGATCGGGAGTAGGATCAAGAGTAACATTCGATCTAATGACTCCACTAACCGAGTTGAATACGTTTCCAAGTTCTGACATAAATTAACTTCTGCTTATGAGACAAAACCAAAAAATGAATTTTACGCTGAACATAGAAAGCGGCTAAAGATTAGAAAACTGGCCTTATGGCATTGTGATAGAAGGCAGGGCCGCCACATTCGAATTAACACAGGAAACAAAACATTTTGATATGGAAAAACTACTCGCCTGTCCAACCTGCCCCTCGAAAGCAGCGATTGAGGAGGTATTGACAATCACACCCCGCTGACCGTCCTTAATAAAACCCATGAATCTCTCGAAATAAAGACAAGAAATTAAGCAAATTAACCTCGTCTCTTTCGTTGTAAGCCATCAAATCAAGAGCTTCCAAAGTCACATTCCTGAGTTTCTACCATATCGATAAAATCAAACACAAGAAAAAATATTGAACTCACACAGTACCCATCACATTCACCTAAATTTATCGTTGACAATCGTCCGCAGTAATTATTTTCGAAAAAATTGGCAGTCTTGAAAAAGAATTTTAAAAATTTTTTTGAGCTTTGAGAAAAAAGCTCCTATACGGCGAACGAACTTTTTTACTAAAGTGACATACTTCCATGATCCGCCGGACCTTCTCGATGTCGCCCCTCATTCTTCGACTGACGGCGTAAATCTTGAAGGCATACGAAATTCCAGCGCAATTCACCAGCGTGTCAATTCGACCGAAGTTTTGTCTGATGGTAGCGAAGGCACTGGCAACCTGTTCTGGAGATGTCACCTAGAAAAATGTCCATAAAGATAAACCAATAGTTTTGCCTGGCGGTAGAAATAAGCTTTACCTCTACCCTCACCTATACCTCTACCTTTGGCTGTAGGTGAAGGTAAGGGTAAAAATAAACACTCTAATCTTTAACGTTTCATTGCTATCCCTGTATTTAAATGTGGGTCATTTGTTTTGTTTGTGTAGAATTGTGTTGTTTCTCATTTGGAGACTGTTCCATCAGTAAAATAAACTCTCTACTTTTCGCAACGATTGGCTTTGGCGTCTTTTTCCGACTATTTAGAAACAGCACATCTTTGTTCTCGGCAACCAGCTCAAAAGTGCTTTTTGACTTACTTTCTGACCAAATCTGTAACAATCTAACCTAAAAACCAGGTTTATAACATAAAGCTTGTGTTCAAATCACGAGTGAAAAGGAAAAACAATACATGAGTCTGCTACATGTCAAAATTTCTAGAACAGGTAAAACAGCTGCCAACCCTATGCAAATTAAAATTTGAAGAAAAACACTATAGGTATTAAAAAAGTTTCACTTGTGTCTGCTTTTAACATCGAAGCTCGATAAAACCTTACAATACTCGAAAAAGAACAGAAAAATTATCTCGCAAATTGTAAGCATGGGCAAAAACCCCTTCTTGCAAAAACTCATATTTTTACACAAAAAATTTCAAAAAAAAGCATGCTAAGCACCCAAAATTTACCTTAGGGTGGGTTTTTACCTTCTTAGATACTTTCTTGCTAGAGGTACCTTTCTCGGGAGCAGGGTAAAAAATTCATGATACTCTGCCTGTGGTTTTTTATTTTCAGTTCTACCTGTACCTTTACCTTCAGCTACCTTATTCCTAAGGCTGAAGGTAACGGTAAAGGGTAAAAGTTACTCCTAAAAACAGAGCTAAAATTTAAAGGTAGAAAGACAAGCGTAAAAAAGCTTATTTCTACCACCCCAGGATGTATAACTAAAAATTTGAAACGTACATCAACTGGAACGAAGAGAGCTTTTTCCCCAAGACTGCTAGCCACGTTTTCTCCTTCAGACTTAGGAAGATCGAGAATAGCGACATTGACTCCCTTGGAATGCAACCTGGAAATTTTGCAATGACAAAAGACTGAAGCACAGTATTTCCTCCAATTGTAACACATCCGAGTGAGGTAATTAAAGTCACGCCATTCTTTCACATTTTAAGTAGCCTTAGACCCTCCTTTCTATGTAATTTTTAAGCTAAGTGAAAAATGTCCGGTAGATTTTGAAAAGTCTGAGGACACTCCCCAAAGATCTCGAAATTTTTAGAAATACGAAGGTTCCAAGTCACTCAAAATTGGGGAAAGAACGGAATAATTGGAGGAAATAAGGTAATTCAAGAACGAAATAGGCGTTACCACTCCGCTGCGCCACGACCCAAACCAGATGCTAAATTGTTTATTGATGACGACAAAGGTCAGGCAAGCCAAGGATTTATCTCACCTCCACCGGTCACAGCGGCAACCGTATTCTACAAGAAGCACAATAAGAACTTGAAATGATTGACTTAGAAAATTGCCGTGCTTTCTCTAATATAAGCCCACCCTTAACTTAGAGAATTTGTATCTCAGTGCATAAACTCTTTTGGTGCTGTACTTTCTTGGGTTTTTTTTAACTTCCACGAGCTCTACCGATTCCAATTTTTCAATTTTGGTAGGGCACCCAAAAATCTCGAGACAGACTTACAGTTTTCCCGATTTTCAGAAAATGGAAAGATAAAAGCCCATGATACTAGAGAAAGTACGGCAGCAGACTTTTCGGGATTGTCACAATATTTAGAAGATGAACAAAAAAGACTGGAAAGAAGCACTTTGAAATTTTCTAAAACGACATCACTTTCTTAGCAACCTAGTAACTAACATTCAAAAGAGTAAATTTTACCAACCTCCAGCGGCTTCATCGGCTTCATCACGTGCTTAACCTGTGATCCAATACCAGCTCGCAGAATGTGCTTTAAATACATATCTTGCTTGGCACTAAAACAGAGTTAAAGTAGATTCTGCAAGTTCGATGACACGCAGAGATGAAAAATAACAAGGGAAGGAAATACCCAAAATATGCTAACTCTAACACCAAATTTTTGTGTAAAGTGATATGAACGGCGACTACATTACGCCACACCTATTACCAAACGTTTTTTCAAAAATAAATTAGCAGCCGCCGCAGTAAAATTCGGGTCGTTTGCAGTTCATCCAAAGACAGTTCATTCAAAATGAGCATGAGCTTATATTGGAGGAAAAACGGTAAATAGAGTATTGGATGAATTGACATTTGGATTAATTGCTATCGACCCCCATTTATTAGATGAGGGCGTTTATTTTTCAATGCCCCTCGGAGGAGGGCCGTTTTATTATGCAGCGGCCGATTATTTGAGGATATAAGCTAAAAGAAAACTCAAATCTCCCTCCCTTTCACCCTACATTTAAAGAGTGTTTGCTTTAGCTTATTCAGTCAAGATTTTTGCTAGAATATGTTGTCTTAAAAGGTAGCATGGAGTTGTAAGATCCATTGCTAACATTTTCCGCTAAAAGCTTCGCAAAAATAGGCTAAGCTTTTCATTCCAACTTGTATTCTGAATATAGCCTGTTAAAAGCGTATTATTGCCTTGAAAAATGCGTGCCTTCTACCTTTAGCCAATGGGTTACACAGAAAAGTGCATTGCCTTCAAGCAAGCCGACCCGCTCGACGCACTATGCACAAACAAGGAAAGAACAATGGTGGCTACAGCCGGAAGAGTTGGTAAGTTGTGCCCTTTGGCACCTAATTGTACTCTAAAAAATCTGATTCAGTGATGAAAGTTTTTTCGATCCATGAAGACCGGCTGGAATTTGAATTCAAAGCCAGGAAAGTCAACCAAAATTCCTCTTTCGTAAGTGTTCATCTTATTTTTGGTGTCTGATAAGCTTGTTTCATGGTTTAGACATCTCTTTCCTGGTCAAAACTTAGAAGTGAGGTGATTTGTTGCGAAAAAAAGTCGAAATTGTTGTTTTTAGGCAATTTAATTGCTTCGTCTCTGCTGAATGGCGCAGTTTTGCTGTGGGACATTGAAAACTCACGACGGGGTAATTTTTCAGAAAAAACTGTTGGGGTGAGCAATGATGAACTTGCAGCAAATCCTGAACAACAGTACAAAGCACACAGAAAGTCTGCGAATAAAGTTTGCTTTAGTGAATTCAACGAAAATTACTTGTTGAGCTGTTCCAGAGACACTACAATCAATGTAAATTTGAAGGTTTTCCAGGACGAAATTAGTTCCAACATTAGCCTCTTTGCAGCTCTATGATATTCGCTTGACTGAACCGACTACATCTTTTTTGTAGGTTCTTGTATGGATCATACAGAACATAGTTGCCGTCTGTGCGGATTATCAGGGTTGTCGGCAGGGAACAGAATATGTGCTTTTGACAGCGTCTTGAAATTTTTACAGTGCATAAAATCAATCCAAGTAAATACACGTTTGGGACCAGCCAAGGTGTATTTTATATCGAGAGGTAATTACTATAAAGGGTATTCAATGTCGAGTGTATAAAATCGAATGAAAAAAGCCCCAATATTAAATTTTTAGATCGTCGCTAAATATCGTATGTGTCAAAAGTTCCCGGTCAAACTTTATAGCCCTTTTCAATAAAAATTTTTGACGCTACTGTAGTATACTCCTCTTTTCAAAATTTTTTTGGAATTATACCCCAAGGCTAAGCCTAAGTGCTGTAAAACCTGCACTTCGTTAGTTCAAATGAAATTATTAGACCATTTTTATCAAAAAAGTTGAAAAAATTATTTTGGTTATTTTTTTGTAAAAAGGTAACTGTGAGGAAA
>JAKMXJ010056573.1:0-14261 GCA_029339935.1 Anguina tritici
TGTTCCTTTAATAATTATTTTAGCTCAAGGCTAGCTGATTTATCGAATTTTAGACATTTCAATTTTTTTTTCGGGAAAAAGCCAGCGTAGGGAACCAAGTCAAAGATTCCTTTTATAAGACAAGGATATCATTCTCCTGTCTTAAAACCATGGATCAAGCAACTTCTTTACTTAATCTTTTGCAGAAAAACCTCGACCAGCTAAGCGCCGACATGATCAACAATGAGCATGCACAGTACTCCAGGGAGAACATGCAGACTCCCACGGAGACAAAACCCGGCATTCAAACACATTCGGATGGTAAGTGGTTTAGTTATAAAATACTGGTGAAACAGTGGAGATGACAGACAATGTTGACAAGTAAATGCTTTCGAAGAAAGATAAAATTTGAAAAAAAACTTCCATTTCTAACAAATGTGATTATTCGTGAGATTTGTAAGTCATTTTACAAAAAAGCTAGCGATATCTAAATATTACCTCAACCGATGTTTTTTTTCTAAAATCAGATTGTATCGTCTTCTAAGCAACTCGCAATAGGCTAAACGATTAAAAAATTGATGAGGTGAGACACTTTGCTACATAAAAAGTCGATTTTTTTACTAAAATTTGACTTTTTGCCTGGCCTCTAATGTGTGTGCATTTCTAACCCCTCCAGTCTCCTACGTTCTCTACGGGGGCGCAGAGTGGGTAGAGGCTTGGGATTGAGATGTGCACATATCTGAGACAAAAATGACTCGAATGTGACTCTGGATGCATAAAAAATATGCGTACCATAGTTACTATATGCGGTGGGTCCCACTAATCGAAACTATGTTCAAAAATCGACTTTTTTAGCTTTTTGGAGCATTCAAATGCCACTCCAGAGGTGCAAAATATCTTTCTATTGTTTTTAGCGTATAGAAATTGTATGGCGGACGATAAACATAATTTAAAAAATTTTTGCGGAGTATACTTTAGGAACACCAAATGACTGACTTTACAAAGTGTTAACAAATGTGCAACCCATAGAAAAATTTAGCTGAAAAGATTAAAATCATATGAATTGGGCTGCAAGCAGCGGTGTGATGACATTTTCTTAAATGTTCCAAAAATTGTTATTCTTTTTAGGTCGAGTTACTCCCTAATTTTACTGCTAGAACTTTTCTATTGTTAAAAACCGAATTTTATCTAATTTGCTCGAATAGATAAATTCTTTTTAAAACAAATATATTTTTGAAATCTACAATAAGAGATATCTCAGAAATCTTATCTTTATTTTTAATTTGCAGGACTAGTGACAAATATTCCGCCGAATATGCTCAACGACCAGTACGGAATGGCCGGCCTGCTCACATTCCTGCGCACCATTGAGAGCGATCCCAATATTGTGGCTCTGGCGCTGGGCCATGATCTGACCAATCTCGGCCTCAACCTCAATTCCTCCAAGTAAGTTTGGGATTGCAGAGGGTTTTTGTCTTCAAAGGTTGTATCTTTGTGAAAGCCGTCACTAAAATATTAGTTATTTTTACTTATACTTTAATAGATTCTTGTGTTAAGTCAGGACATTTCTGGTCCGCTAGCTTTAAGCGACTTATCAAAAATTATTCCGTTATTCCCAAGTGAATGGTATCCGCTAAAGGCGAAAATGATGTGTTTATGGTCGTTCATGACCTTAAAAGTCATTTTCGATAACACATTTTCACAAAAACTTGACTATTTACTTTGTGCTTCGATTTTCATACTCTTTGCGGGCATTTTACCTCGTTTTCTCTAGTGGAACTTGACGAAAAGTGTCTCCAAATGCATATATGGTCAAGAGAATTGCTGGGATATACGCGAGAAAGTCTGAGCACGCATCCATAACCTTTTAGGTTGAGATGCGCACATTAATATACCATAGATATAAATCACTCAAAAATTACTCTGGATGCATAAAAACATGAACGCATACCGAAATTGTTTTAGGCAATAGGTTTCCGTCTAATTTCAGTCTGTCCTGCCTTTTACTGTATCCAGGTACCCTCCCAATGTAGCTCACCTTAGTCCCCCAAATCAATTTTTGCGTGGTAACAATGTCTCTCTATAAGTTAAAATTTTCTGAGAACTTTGGAGGTTTCTGAGATCTGTGCTGCAAATTTTTAATATATATATATTCAAAGTTCAATACATCTTCGAGCTAATTAGGTGTTTGGTTTAGGCGCAATCTGTACCAGACATTTGGTGGGCCATGGGCGGAAGTGCCTTGTAGAATTCAAGACCTGGACGTGAAGGTGCCGGAGGAGTACTTAACCAATGCAACCATCAAAGAGAAGCTGCCTCCCATCAAACTCAACAAACTCACCGACGACGTCCTCTTTTACCTGTTCTATAATTGTCCCGGGGAGGTCTACCAAGTGGCTGCCGCATCTGAATTGTAAGACTATATTTTTTCCAGTTCGATTTAGAAAAAGATAGCACTGTCGAAGGCTTCTGCTTTTAGTTTCTTTTAAATTCAAAGCTTAAACAATTAATTGCTGAGTTAAAGGAAGAGATGGGGGGGGGATAAAATATGGAATACGAACTCGTCTTGTGAAAAGATACAAATTTTTGTGGGAAAATTACCCGATAAGCTCGCACTAGTTTCAAAAATTTTACAGCATTTGATGCTGGTGGAACCCAGAAAACAATATAATCTCATATGCGCAGGTCCAATTTGAGGCGTAATGGCCAAAACTTCGGAATACTTCGGAATGTAAAGCATCGAACACGCCCGTTTTTATGCCGCGCCATTTTGATGCCGGGCCTGTTTTGGTGCATCACCAATTTGATGGCACTCAAAAGTAAAATACTTTTTCTGGTAAAAGAAATGATTAAAATATTATGAAACCCATCAGAATAGTTCATTTAAATTTCATAGAATGAAAAGGGTCACGAAGTCTTTCGTCAAATAAAAAGTTATTATTGCTGCATTGAGAAATTGATGATGAGTTGTACAAATGCCATATTTTTAGGCTTTCTGAGCCATTTTGTCAATTTCGCAGTTTTTTTAAAGTTGCTCTGTCCGTAATTTTGTTCATTCTTTGAGCTGTCCAATGAGCCCAAGTACGCTCAGCTCGAGGCTTCCAATTCCCAAAATTGAAGTCAGAAGAGCACTCTCCAGTCCAATATAAAATCCCACAAAGGAAACTCGATATTTGGTTACCTTTCTTGCGCCTAGACGTGCTTTTTGGGTTGTTGAAGAGACAAACTAGATTTGAAAATTTGACAGGAAGCGATCGACTGCGCTTTGCGCACACTTGATCGTTGCTTTTCAAACCAACAAGTCGAAAATTGCCCAAACTATAGAGTAACAGCCTCAAGAAACCTTCAATTTTTCATGGATTCTCGATAGAAAAATTTTTCCCTCATTTTGGTGCAATTTTTTAGGAAAAAATGCCCTATAATCTCAGCCAGGTAATAAGCACAGGCTATCTTTGGTTTTGCACTCAAAACAAGAGGTAACCGTAAAAATAGTTTGCAAACAGCTAAAGCAGATATCCGTGTCCAAAAAATTTATCCTTAAAAACTTACACCTAACAAGCAAAAAACTGCTCTAAACAACCTTTAGAAGGATGAGGGTCGATTAGCGACGATTTTCATTGACGAAGGAATTCATCAGTTCGCGACGGCGTTTTCACGGGATTTCGAAATTTCGAGTAAAAATCAGAAATTCTAGCTTAAGCAGATATCTTCAAGATTTTTTGCAGAAACTATTTATTTATTTATTGATGACTTCTATACCAAAATGTCCACCCAAATCCGAAACCATTGACGTCTACTTCAAATTATACGTAGTATTGAGATAAAGCCTAAAACAATGTAATGAACAAAGTGTCGACTCTTTTAAAACAGTTGTATCTCAGTAACTGTAAATAATTTGGAGCATATCTCAACAGATTCAGGAGGACATTGCACTCTAAAAATTATTGACAAGAAAACTTATTTTGTATAAAATATTTTTTTACAACCGAAAACCCCGTTTTCAAAAACCGTCGCTAATCGATACCGCCTAGAAGTGTTGTCGAATTGGAAACCCGCCTTTGGTGTAGTTTGACTTCTGGTCTTGAAAAAAAACACAGATGAAGACGGAAATTTGGCACTGAAAACACTGCCAATCGCTTTCTCCTGAGTAGGGTTGGCGGCTCGGCGTGCCGATTTTGGATGTAATCCTAAAAATTCCGACATTTTTCGGATTTCGGATGTCGGATAGGCGCGCCGAGCCGAAAATTTCGGATTTTGGACTACGGTTCGGTACGCAATACCGGCGCGCCGCCTCTACTCGTGAGTATTTATGCCTACTTAGTCCACTTACCACTCACTTTTACCCAGAAAGCACGTCGAGATGGAAGAAAGGTAACGAAATATCGATTTTTCTGCGTCAATTTTAGTTGCGGAATGGACCGCTGTCTGGGTTTGTCTGCACAGAATTTCGGCCTGGGGTTGGGTTAGCTTGGGCTTCAGGTATGCTGAGATTATGAGCTGCATCTACAGAGAAGGAGCTCCAAGCAAAATATTTAAACTCCAGCATTTGCAGATTCCAAAGGGATTGGCGCTTCCACAAAGTGGACAGAGTATGGCTGACCAGATCCCCCTCCGGTTCCCATCCTCGAGAGCACACGGGTAGCTACGAGAAGAGTTCCTACAACGTTTTCGACCCTGTTCAATGGCGCAAGATTCCCAAAGAGATGGTCCTGGAATACAAGCAGTTGGAGGGCAGACCGGGTGCGACCATCAGTGCGAACCTAGCCGCTGGTTCCACCTCCACAACCACTCACAACAACAACACCTCCACAACCACAAGTGCACCGCCACCCCTAGGAATAGTGGGGCCAACTCAACAGACCATACCACAGCCACCCCCACCTCCTGCTACAATGAGTGAGGAGACAAGAAAATGAGGGAAGACGGAGTGCACAAAAGTTGTTTGTAATTGAAGGTTGTAGACTTGCTCCTGCTACCGTTGTTCATTGCTGTTTATTAAAATGCAGAAAACAAATAAAACATAAACAATTCATTTGGGATAAGTGCAGGAATTACACAGTGAGCGGCTTATAGTGGCAAACGGCGGCTCAAAAAACCATGTTTAGTCAAAAAGTAGGAGATAAGTGGGCATGGATGTCAAAGCAGACAATAAGCTGAAGGGACAGCCAAAATTTATGGTGTTTTCCCAGGTAAATTCCCAAGCGTCGACCCCGACTGTCTTTTCAGTTTTACTTTGACACAGGGTTGCGAGATGATACATCTTTAAAAGGACATTAGCTTCCAAAAGAAAGATTTTCCAGAGAAGAAGGACGTAAAATCGAGCGTAAATTCGGAAAATTAAATGTAATATACCGGTGACTAGCTTTTGCGTCTTGCCATATCCCGATGAGAACTTCTTTGCGACCTATGAGCAAAAAAAATTTTTTTTTGTTGTTCTTTTCTAAAAATGTAGTTTATGGTAAGGTTTATTCGGAAAATCTCATCTGTCTTAATCTCATCTGTTTTTAAAAGCACAAATTTCCTTAACTCCAGATATAAAATCTCTACAATTTGAGCCAATCTATAATCCAGCCCAACCAAATTCAATATTTCGCTATCTTTCTTGATCCTCGGCATGCTTTTGGGGTAAAAGCGAATTGCAAAACACGCCAACCAGTATTAAAGATTTAGTTTAAACAAGTATTCAGTTCTGCCGCACTTTTTCCGCCTTTTAATCGCTGCCGCAGCTGGCATTGGTTTGCCGCTGCTGCTCTAATTTGCTTTATACCCGCCGCTGCGGCGCCAGTCCCGCCGATTTTTAAGTTGCGTGCAAGCATGGTTACGCATAATATTTGCAAAATTTGTATTATTCGTAATTTTTTATTTGAAAAGACGCCCAACTATTTTGTTTTTTCAAATTCTACGCTCACCCATACTTCACACCCATACCCTATACTCATTTCCACCTGTTAGCGTCATACAACTCGGGTTTTTACACACACACACGTCCCTATTTTTGAGACCAGGCTGGGCAAAAAGTTGCTTGTCAGAAATAATGATCTGTGCTACAAGGTACAGAGTGCCAAAAACATTATTTCAAAGACATACTTATCAAATTAGAGATTTCTTAGGTTTGCTTTCTTCACTTTTCATTTAAAAAGCTGGGGTTGGAAGCGGCTTCCGTCTTCTCTTCGCTGGACTGAGAAGGCATGGCAGCCTCTTCTGGCACTCCTCTGCACTGATCATCTTTCCTCCGGTACTCTTTGAAAAGGAATATATAAATTAGAATCTTGCAGAGGAATTAGTAATCCGACACAAAAAACCATTACCATTGATATGACGATTTTTCCTTGAGGTGATCTGACTTCGGATCCACACTCATTTTCTGCTGACCTGTGCCCATATCAAGGCGCAAATCGGTAAAAAATTGGGCCGATTTTAGAACCCGGGGTTGTTTTTGGAAAATGTTGGTTCCAAAATCTGTCCGATTTTGAAACCAAAAAATGCTGATCTCATATAAATGCTCATAACTGGAAGAAAAATGATCACAATTTACATAGATATTCTTTTAAAGTAATTTGCTTGCGATTGATATCCCGAAAATTGACATTTAAAGGCGATATCCAGGTAGAAGTTGCAAAAGTAGTCCGTGGTAAAATATGTCTTAATGAACTATGCCATAACTGTCTGCTCGATTAAATAAAGAAAGCCACGCTGTAGGATTATGTCTCTGTCAATAAAATACAGGGTGTGCTATTCTTTTTGTAAAGTTTTGCGTGGCCTTGTCTTCTAAATGTAGAATCTGTGGCTAAACCTATAGCTAAGAAATTTACTCCACAGTCTCAGCTAAGTCACGAGTATAGACGCAGTCTCATTTTTCACTCAAAACACAGCGAAACAATCTGACTAATGGTGGCATAATAGCCTGAGGTATCCACATGGGAACTTTTTTGGTTTTTTATTTAATTGAGCATGTGGCACAGATTTTTTAGCAAAACGTCACAGTGTTTATAACAAAAATATAATTGAGAAGCTGGCCTTCTTTAAAATCGAGAACGAGTCGAGAACGCTTCGAGAACGAGTGACAGACACTTTTAAAAAACCATCGATAAGTATGAAGTTTGTTAAATATGAAACCCATTTGCTCTATGTATTTTGCACTTCCACAACGCGAAAACTTAGATATAGAAAAGAAAGTCGGTGCTGAAAATAGCACCATTAGTTTCCACAGGATATTTTACGTCTACTCAGAACATTCCTAACTCTATTTTACCCAAAACCACGAGATGCAAGATGGGTCACTAAATATTGTATTTCATTATGTGTTTCGGACTAGATCGCTGCTTCGATTACTTTGCAGAAATTTCACGCTAGGGCTGGGTTTATTTAGCCTAATCTAAAGGCTGAGATTCTGGACTACACCCCACAGGGAGCTTAAAAAAAGTTTATAGATAGCTGCACGAAAAGTGCAAAGCAGTTTAAATACAGGGTGCACCAAATTTGTTTTACTATACATTTTTAGCTGTAACATTTTTCGCCTACGTCTTTTTTTATTCAAAAGAGGACACTGGGGGAATTCGAATGAAACAAAAAATGCATATATCAATTTATTCCATAACACCTTACCAAGTCATAAGAATAGCAAGAATTTAAAAAAATTCCAAAACAAATCTTGAGAATCCTGAGCACTGTTGTTGGTGATGGCATTCCTTTCTGTCTACGGACACTTCTAGTGCTTTCGTGCTAATCCTCGCGGAATGAGGTGATCACTTCGGCGTCTAGTAATTCAGTTCGGACCCATTTGAAACAAAATCATGAAAAAAGAATCCAGCAAATTTTGTCTTTGTTTTCTGTTTTCGGGTTCACGATGCCTGTTCCGAATATTTCTTCCACCAGTCCTTGTTCGTCTTGAATGTTGGCGTTTTCTCACGTTTTCTGAACTTCTTGCCGTATTCCCTTCAAACCTTCTTCGAGGAGCGGTGAACACCGTGCCAGATGACCATCCACATCTGCTGCTGAATAGAGTATTCCATGGCTGAAAATCAAGAAAAATCAACCAAAAGTTTGTCCAGCCAGAGAAAATGAAAATTGGAAGAAAAAGCGAGATCTTTGGTGTCATTCTAATTCTCCGAATGTGCACATTTGAATAAAAAATAGATTTCGGCGAAAAACTCTGATCTCAAAAAGTAACAGTTAAAAACGGCTTACCCTGTCCGTGGCAAAAATTATTCTAAAAAACAATGATTCTGACAAAAAGTGTTTGTGATAAAAATTCAAATTGACGAAAATTTGTTCTGGCCAGATTTAATTCGAAAAAAAATTAGGCCAGCTTCGACATTGGTGAAACAAATGCTTGTGATTTTTCTCTGGTTTGTTTTTATTTGAATTTTTTTCATAATTTTTGCGTATTCAACTTTACTTTCCAATGCTCATGAGTGTGACAGTTTACAGCAGTTCGGACGATGCCAGCTCAGACGTTGCAAGAAGCAACTAAAAAGGCGAAGAAGAGCAAGCCGAGGAAAATCATCTTTTTTTAATCGAAAGAAGCCATTTGAAGAATTCGAATGACACCAAAATGCATATATCACTCTAGTCTATAATGCGTCACCAAGTCATAATTTACGTCCAGGGTGCGTCAATTTTGATTCTTTCTTTCGATCAGTCATGTAATCAGGATACGAAAATTTCATATAAATCAATAAAATTACATCTTATCCATTCCTCAGTGTACTGCCACAACATAATTTTATTCCACCAAACAACTAACATAATGAAAAAAATAACTTTTGGTTTTAGAGTTGTTGTAAAAGAGTCAAATGAGCATTTATATGATTATACTATAATTATACTATATAATTATATAACATATACATTTTACCCGGCTTAAAATATTATTGGTCAACAGCAAGCGAGACCATTGTTGATGGTATACCAAGCCTTCAAAGCTTATCTAATGCATTTGCCGGTCGCACGCATCCATTACAAATAATGCTCTACTGAAAATAAGCAACCGAAGGAAATAACAGAGGTATGGAGCTCTTCATCGTGCCCACTAGAATTAACCGAAATTTTTTACGTATAAACTTTTGTGCAAATTTTCGGATGGGTTTCATTATTATACATTCCATGAATACCATTTTTAAGGATATCTGCCTTCAAAGTAGAGCTTTTCAGCCGAAAACAAAGGTTTTTCTGAAAAAACAAAATCGAGCGAAAATTAAGATAATCAAATGTAATAGAAATTTTACATGTGACTACCTTTTGCGTCTTGTCTCATCTTGATGAGAACTTCTTTGCCACCTCTGAGTTGGAGAACATTGATTGGAAAAGTTGCTTGGGAGAAACCTAGTCGGTCGAGAGAATGGCATAATAGTGGCTAATGGAGTGATATGACTAGATCCCCTCAGCAGCATTCACGCTCTAATCAATTGCAATTGGAGCGTAAAAAGTTAGGCAGCGACTCCGTATTGGAGGTAGCATTGAAGGCTCCTGTGTGAATCGGTTGCGTTCCATCTTGACTGATAGCTGGTTTCTCCATTGACCACAGGTTAACGTGCGAATGTGGAACAATGAGTTAAACCCGCAAGAGATTATGCCCATTTTCCTTCACAGTCCAGTAATCCAGCAGGCGGAGCGTATTCTTCTCGACAGTCGGTTTCACTAATTTCGTCCTCCTAAAAAAATAAATTTAAACCTTTATTTGTGGCTGAAAGTCTCTATTTTGAAGTTAGATGTCCTTTAAAAAAAAGTTTCATCCCGCAAGCCTGATTTAATGGTATGCATAATAATGAAAAAATTCAAAAAAGTTTATATTAAAGAATTTAGGTTCCGAAGGTAGAGCTGCGATAAAGTCATCCTTTCATTTCCTTATTTTCACCAGAGCGTCTTCTCCAATGGATGTGTCTGATCGCCTATTGCGCGACTTTTTGCACATCTCTAGGACAACTTTTTGCGAGGAACTCGGAAAAATTTTTTGCTCCCCATGTTTATTTGGCCGGTTTTTTTGGCGCATGTTTATTCTTTTCTTCTGATTTTTTTGGGGTGTTATGGGCATTTGAGGGGTGGCGATCATTAAAAGGGCACCCCGTCAGAATGTCGGCTTTCGAAAAAAAAATATCAGGTTAAAATAATAGCTAGAAATTGAGTTACAGGTGACACACAAATTTTTCAAAATTTCAAAAAATTAAATATGCCAAAAATTAAAAATGCAGCTAAATATTAAATTTGAATTCGAACCAAATTTGAAAATTTGTTGCGTTGATCGGTGGGCTATGGATTGCACTCTGGGGTACCTCTGGGATGATTTTTCGCGCTGAATAAGAAAATGCTGTATTTTCTCCAATATAAGCCCCTTCTCCAGCTACTTATATAGAAATAAACAAGCGAAAATGGTGAATGTAATTGATTGAGCGAACTGACCAACTACGCGGCCCTAATTTTTGGACACTCCTAGGGCAACTTTTCGGGAATTTTATGAAAAACTGCTCAAATTTGTATGTTTGTTTATCCATTTTATTTTGGCAGAAGTTTTTTCCTTTCTTTTGATTTTTTTGGGGGTCTTGCGCGTTTTCCGTGGGGGGTGTGACCCCGAAAAAGGGCACAACTAGAGAATTTCAGCTTTCAAAGAAAAATAACAAGGCAAAATGGTCTGTAAAAATGCATAAGTGGCCGGTTACAAGCTACCAATCATCCGAAAAATTGGAAATTTTTTGATATAACGAAAAAAAATTCAAATCGGGGCAATATTTAAAAATGTGTTGTTAAGCGGTTTTTGTTAAAGGGAGAATTAAGGGGTAATCAGCAACTGGAGTGATGTGGCAGAAGAAGATCAACATTTGCTATAAGGAGAAGAAGAGCAAGTCGAGGAAAATCAAACCGCTGTAGAAGTCGGC
This sequence comes from Anguina tritici, assembly GCA_029339935.1. Lineage (NCBI taxonomy): Eukaryota > Metazoa > Nematoda > Chromadorea > Rhabditida > Anguinidae > Anguina > Anguina tritici. The sequence continues at coordinate 10,851 of JAKMXJ010056573.1, forward strand.
CACCCAAAGAAACAAAAAGCCGTTAATCCACCACTGCCACGCGAGGCCGAGCCATCTACCATCAGGGTGAGCTCTAAAAACGTATAGAGAGACAAATTTGACGCACCCTACAGTTTTAAAAATTTTCATTTTCCGCAACCCATCATCAATTATTGGATGTGAGAAACTTATATTTCCGAAAAATTCCGCTTGGAGGCTTGGGGCTGAAATGTGCACACACACATGAGACATAAATAACTCGAAATAGCTCTGGCTGCGTAAAAATAGTATGCATACCAGAGCTTCAATATGTGGTGGGTCCCAGTGTGCAAAACTATGTTCATACTCTGTCTTTTTAAACCTCTTTTTTACCCCACAGACTTGGTTTACCTTAGGGGACCAAGACAAAAAGCCCTAAAATTGAAGTGGTGAAGATGTATTAAGGTGAGTTCTGCCACTGAACAGCGGTTTTTTCCCAACTACCATCTTTTTACTGGCTAACAAAAAGAGAAATTGATAGTTTCATGAATTTTAGTGATATACTAACTAAAGTGGTCCGTATTTGCGGACCAAACATAGTCTGCGCCATCCCTAAACATCGTCTTCTCCGACCCTAAACATGGTCCACGGCATTCTCAAACATGGTCCACATCACCTTTAGCATCTTAAACATCATCCCCAATATTCCTAAATATTAGGTCCTTTGGTAAGCATCAAGACAAATCTACTCCATCCGTGGACTTAGTCCATACGACAGCTTAACATGGTGCGCTCCACCACTGTACACAACTATGAAATCATGCATGGAAATGTGCTCTTATATCGAGGGTTTTTTTATACGAGGTTCGACTGTATTTATTTTGTTGACTTCTTTTGCTCGGTTGTCTGAATTTTTCTCACATTTTCTCACTTGTTTTTCTATATTTTTATCTGCTAGACCCTTTCTAGCAAGCTGTAATTTGCATGTGAAAGTGTGAAAATTCTGTGATTCAATAAAAATTTGGAGGCTACTCTGTAAATTTCTGAAAAAGTGACCTCCGCACTTTTATTGAATCACAGAGCTTTTTGCACCCTTTCACAGGCAAAATTACAGTTTAAAAAGGGGAAGAGGCTGCTAGATAAAGGGCTACCAGGTGAATATATAGAAAAGTTAAAATTTGTGAGAAAAGTTCACACAAACGAACAAAAATGGCAGAAAAATAAATCTTCGCTAAAAAAATAAATTGAGCCAAAAAAGTCAATTTGCACCAGGAAAAAGTATTGTCCGTATAAGTGGTATAAACAGGAGACGGGGTGTCAAGTACTTTGGGCTCGCTTCAATAATCCTTCTGGAATATATTTCTTTGGAGATATAAGTTTTCCACATCGAAAAGTAGTTGAAGGGTCGCGCAAATGACTAATTTTTGGAATCAATTGCAATCTCTTGTTGTAAACTAGTTGTAGTCATCGTACAGTCAGAGCAGTGCCCAAATTTTTGTCCCTTCTTGCTTTGCATGATAACTTGGAAGGAGATTGAACGCTGGTGTGAAAGTGCTTTTGTTTGGACGGCGCGCTAAAAATTTTTGACTAGATATCAAATCAATTCGAATCTCATCTTAAGTCCCTCCACTCCAAGCGCAATTGATCATAGGACTACTGACTGCTGCCGAGGAAACCTGGTAGTTTCTCCAATGGCGTAATAAGCTCCATATATTTTCTTTAAATAATCGGGTGGGCTTCAAATTCTTATGTTTGGGTAGTTTGGAACCCATCAAGAAAATCCTGAAGTCTTTAAGGCGATCGATCCTGAAATAGAAGTCTCGGATTTTGACGAGCTGATTTTGGACGAACAGGTCAAAGCTCTCGCTGCTGTTTAGGTAGTTAATCACACACTGCGAGTCGGTCCAGAGTTGGCTTGTCACCGCCTGAGTGTGGAGCTCTTTCAGGACTCTGAAGAGCAGTTTTATAGTTAGAGCGGTTGCGTGCAGTTCCAGCTTTGGCACCTTCGAGAAGCCGCTGTTTCAACTTCAGGCCTTCCTTTCTTTGAAAATTTGGTAATATCTATATGCCTATGGAGATCAGCGCTTTTGCCTCAGCTCGCAAAATCGATTGAGCCGCTAAAGCAGGAGATAATGAGCGCAATGGAATTCTTCCAACCAGCGACAACCAACTGCGATTGTCCCTCGATGACTATGTAATTTCAAAATGACAACTTTCTCTACGTCGCAAATGACGTTATGAAGTCAGACATAAGTGCTCCGCATGGGTCTTATAAATGATACTTTTCCAAAACAAAGTCCGTCTTGAGATTCATTATTAAATTATCCTTACTAAATTGGTTTTGCAAAAATCGATCTTCCTAAAATTCATGATCAGGTCAAACATGAAAGGGTTGAAGCGAATATTCGATAATGGGTTCAAAACGAGGTTTTTTTTGGAAAAATATCGTTTGCTAAACCCATTATCGAATTTTTATTTCAAAGCGGTTATCTACGATTCGATCATAAGGCAGATATTAATGGAAGGTTCGTAAATTTGATCACATTTCCCACTCAGCTTTACATTAGTTTTTTGGAACATGCATCACACAGTCTCAGCTACCTAGGTGTTGAGTAGCTCACTCTCAAACGCAGCATCTGGAAGCCAAAGGAAGTCAATATGGCTCTATAGCACTTTAGGCATCCCAACGCCTTTTAGGCATCCCAAAAAAGTTTAGGCATCCCAAAAAAGATTAGGCATCCTAAAAATATCATTTTTTAGAAATCTCTGCATTTTGTTTATAATTGTCTAAGTCCAATAGTTTCTATTCTGGGTTTAATCAAGTAAGGTAAGGATTGAAGCTGTTAGGGAAAGTTTATAATAAATTACTGCCAGGAAAGCCGATTAGCCTGCCGCTTGTCCACCGAATAAGCCATAGATTTTCAAAAAAGAATGTGAAGCACCATCTTAATTTTTCACAAGTACAAAAAACAATGGTCTGTGGCTGATTGGGAAAGAGTGCATTGGAGTCATGAATCAAAATACGATCTCTTCTTATCCCAGGAAATCCGCTATATAGGACATCCAGTGCCTCAGCGTTAGCCAATCCTATATAATATAAGTCTTTGAAATATCACATCCCTAAACCCATCAGAGAAATTTTTTTGTGAATCAATTAAATGTGTGTGTGAAACTTGTTTTCGAAACTTGTGACAAAAATAGCCTTCCTTCGACGCCCTCTTTATGTGATGATATCCCATGCATGGTTATTCTGAAGCCATTTCCAAATAAGATCCCTTGGCACATAATACAGTCAAGTCTCGCTATAGTGACACTCCGCTATAGTGACACCTCGAGGTCGATTTGGTTGGTTTTGACTAAAATGTCTTAGATCATACCTCCACTATAGTGACGCCCCAAAGCCGGTCCCAACGGCGAAAAATAACCTCGATATAGTGACACATGTCAATTTTA
>JAKMXJ010056580.1:0-11176 GCA_029339935.1 Anguina tritici
AACAAGCCGAAAGTTTACAGAGTTTCAGTTCTTGTCAAAAACTTTGGGTGTAGTAGTACGTATGGGTGTTGCTCACTTCGCTGGCAAAGACAGCACAATGCCCCTGTTTGCAATGGATAGGGGAATTGGTTCCACAAATAAAGATAAAAATTCGCGAAAAAATCAGCAGGGGGACCAAGGCAAAAAATGGACCGGATTCGACAATAGGGCCCACTTTTTTTCGTGTTGCTTCAATTTTTTAATTAAGAGACATGAGAAAAATGGTAGACCAAGGAGAAACTGTCCCACGCTCATTCAAATTTGGGCAAATCCCATTGCTACCAACGGGCATGGTCCCTCAATAGGTTTTCCGAAGACTTTTTTTACATTTGCTTTCAGGTGACGCTCCACCAAATTTATCTAATATTTATATAAATGAAGTGTCTAATCCAAGCTATTTTTTAATATCGTATCCCTGGACTTTTAGTTTCTTTTATTCTCTAACTTGTATTTTCTATAAATGCTTTTACAGAGTTAGCTACCGAATAGGTAAAAATCTCTGGGAAATCAATTAATAGCATATTCGATCCCAACTTTTCACAAAAATCGCTGTTTTTAGCCATCGGCTGTCTACCACAAGCTCAAAAATTGGTATTTGAATATCGCCAAGCCATAGCCATACCCACAGACAAATCTGCTTCCGAAAATAATTGATGTTACTGGACACAGACTTCTTCTCAAAACTTTAGCGCAGGAATTTTTCAACTGAAAAAAGCAATTTTTAGACAATCATCTTGCCCACTCAATATCACCTATAAAGTCGACTCTCGATTTAAGGAGACAAAAATTTCAATCGGTTAGTTTACAAAAAATAATATAGAACTATCGATAAACTCTAGATTTAATGACAGCGTTTGGCCGGTCCCCACTCTCAAAATGACTTTTGATTTAAGGACAGCAAGTAAATGGTTTCAAGTTATCTGTTTTATCAACAGTAATATAGCTTTGGAAACCAAATTCTAGCCGCATTTTCATATTTCGACAATGAAAAAAGCGTAAAATCTCTTATTTCGCCTAGTGGTTTGCTTTAAAATATCAAATGTTTCATAAAACTGGTCGCATCTGGAGTTACGGAACATCAGAAAGGAATTTCTCTCATGGTATTCAAAAGTCCTGCCGATTCTGCGTCGAGGAAGTAATGTTTTTTGACTGAAATATTTTTCAACTTACTACTTAACTTCATTTTAACACGCCCTTAGACACCCCGACCCATATTTGAGGTCAATCTTTTAAAAACTATTGCATATTCGGGTATCTACATACCGATTTTCACGGGAAAATGCCCCTCTCGGAATGGCAAGGGCTTGGAGGTTTGGGGTTGCGATGCGCACACAAACATACCTGAGACATAAATCACTCGAAAATACACTCGGATGCATGAAAACATATGCATACAAGAATTTCTTTATGCGTTAGGCGTAGTAAGCAAAAATATGCTCTAAATCTCTTGACTTTTCAAAGTAACCCCAACCTTTTCCCTTCTCCTCCCTATACATCCCTTTGATTTCTGCTAAAATAGGTGGTGAAGTATAGCTTCCATTTTTCATATTCTAGCATAAAATGATGATAACATAATTTTTAGAGATGGAAAGAGGCATTCCAACAGAACACCGGGATTGGTCAAATTTTGACCCGAGCAGGGCTGGGACCGAGCCCAAAGATTTTTTCGCGGCATCGCCGTAAATTTTTTTGTTTCCTTGATTGCTCAAAATTTTTAATGCCGCATTCACTCACTTCTAAAGCTTCTGTATTGCTGTCTCTAAATATATAAAATAAATTCAATAATATGTACCACTGGTAGTCGCTCCAACGGAGAGACTTTTTTGCCTCCACCAAGTACAGTAACAGCCGCCCCGCGGTCCCGTACTGCTACCTGTAAAACAAATTGATTTAATAACAAAAACTGATTAATGGACTCTCGTTTTTCAGAAAAATTAGCATCTCCGCAAACGCAAACCGCAAATAAAAATGTTCATAGGAACGAATCCAGGCAGAAAAATATGCTAACTTTTCCTGAGACCGGGCTGAAAACCGGGATTCGGACTTTAGAGGATGACTGGAACGGGACCTTGGGTCAAAAATGGACCCAAACGGCACCAATACTGGTCCCGTTTCATAATTTTGGACGACCAAGAACTTTTTATTTTGAATAGGCATTAAAAACCATTGCAATCACCTAAAAACAGGAATCCTGCTGGAGGGGCATTTTCCTGTCCTAGTTTCCCGCCAGCTCACATTTGAGTTTCCTGCAGGAATCCCGCGCCTTTGCAGGAAAATTATACACATCCTTTTTTTATTCACAAAACAAGGTAAGAGGTCAAACATAGAAGACGGGAGGTCATACGTTTATTTTCCATATCTAACTGCATGATATAGTTTTTTTTGTCGTGTAGAAGACGTCAAATTAGGGGAACAGACGCTTCAGATCTATTACTTTGCATAAAAACGAGTGAGCCAAAACTTCAAAGAGCTCCCACCTCCATTGGAGCCAGGCCATAATACAGTCAACTCTCTATATATAGGACACACCCTATATAAGATACATCTCCATAAGATACGCCTAATTCGTGGATCAAAATGTCATAATGTCTGAATTTTTCCTCTTTTTTCCTAATTTTCGCCTCTTTTTTTATTGATAACATAAATGTAGAATAGAAATTCAAAACTTTTACAGCTCGAAATCTGTACGATTTGCAAGATTGTTATTGGCAAAACGTCATGCTGTTAACGCCAAATTGAAAAAACAACTCGAAAAACGGGGTGTTGGGAAAAAAAGTAATTTCGACAACAAAACGCATTTTGACTTTGTCAGCAATAAATTTTGCCTCTTTACGGTTTTTATAAATTTTCCTGTAATTTTGCGGGATTCCTGTTTCCTGCAAGCCATGCACTTTTCCTGTCCTATTTCCTGCCAAACTTCAAATCCCCCCCACCTGATTAACTGGCACACAATATCTTTAATTCCTTTGCAGAACAGACATGCTTGATATTTTTGTGTCGACATATCTTTTTCAGCTTAATTGATTAATTTTTCTCGCAGGCAATTTTTCAAAACATGAAGAGCATTTGGCTGCCGTCGGGCATAGGAAGAGTCATTGTTGGCTGAACCTAAATTGGCCTTCCTCTTTCATTCTCATTTCTTGGCCTTGCCTCCTCCTTCTTCTCCCAATTAGTGAACAAAGACGCTTGCCGGAATTCCCTCTGGGATTTATTGGAGGACGACGACCCTTTGGCCTGCCACTACAACAAGTCATCCTTTTCTGCTTAACTTTTTTTGCCCTAACAAGTTGTTCTTGCTTTCCAAACGAAATAATTTCCCTCAGTTCCGTTGCCTCAAAAAGTCCACTCATCGATTGCAACAATAATTGTCGTGACAAGTTGAAAGCCATTTTCAGTTTTGAATGTTTATGTTTTGGAGGTTAGCTGAAATTAACTTTTTCAAAAGTTATAGAGAAAATTTATGCATGATTGCATAATTTAATAGATGTAGCAAGTGTGTTTACACTTTAAAATAACATTTTGCTGTATTCTGCACGCCCAACCATGCAATTTCTAACATATATCGTTTTTAACAATTTTTTGACCTAAAATTGGGTGTCTTAAGTATTTCAATTAAGAAATAATTTTATAAGTTGTTTCATCTTGTGCTTGCTGACCATGTTAGGAGGTATTGAATATTTTTCCGTTGGGACATTTTTCCGTCGCGATTTTCTTCCTTTCTACCATATCCATTGCAATCAGGGGGCATTGAGCTGCCTTTTCGAGCTAAGCAAGCAACACCCACCCCAACCATGTGCTGCTTGGCATTGTGAGGCCACATTTTTGCAGGTTTTTGCTGTTTATTACTTGACGGAAAAATGTCCCAACGGAAAAATGGCCCCTGTTAGGGTCATTTTATGAAGCAATTGTTCCTTTAACTTTTACTTAAAAGCATATAATTTTTTCACGTAACTATTTTTATTCTTTTTAGCAAACCTTATTTTTAGACTTGGATTTAGTTTGGAAGAGCACGAATATTAATTAGATATAACTATTGATATTCTTTATGTTCAACATTGTTTTATGTACATTAACAAAATTATTTGATTGATTATCATATGTGTGCCAAATCAGCCCTTGTTCTTCTTGTCTGCCGCCCGATCGATGTAGCATGTGTTGATTTCCTCCCAGCTTCCTTTTGGCCTTATAGCCAGCTGGCTGAAGCCTTGCCTAACCCACGTCTTTCAATTACAAGTTCTCTTTATGCCCCAAAAATATTACGTCAATTTTACCACTTAATTGCGTCAAATATAACAGATACTTTGGTGTTGGATCTCAAATCTCGGTACTTTTAATGGACATAAAAGACGCACTCTTAATTTTTTGCCTCCCTTTAAGATATAAGGAAACATAGATTTATAGTAAGTAGTCAAAACATTAAGACTTTTCTTTCGTGGGGTATCAAATTTCAAAGGGAGTGAGACACATCACATTCCCAGAAAGTGCCATTTTACATATTTTTGTGGAAGAGTTTTTAAAATACAGTCGGTTTTCCATGGAAGAATACCTGGTTTGGTCCGTCCATGATAAAATAATAGGAAAGAGACTCTTGGTACAACTACGCTCCCGACTTAATCACAGTTTTCTTGCCGGTCTCCTGGCTTTCCTTAAACCCAGTTCAATTATAATTCTATTTATAACACATTAAAATGTGCTTGTGAATTTGCTTTTGAATCCTTTTTGTATTTGCATGTCATACTGAATTTAGTATTTTACACGCTTTTTTTGTAATTTTTTCTAGTTTTTTTGACCTGGTTTTGCTCATTTTCTGGGGTAATCTCTATACTTGCTCTTGTTATAAAGGCCGATCTTCCATATTGAACTCATTCTGTGAGGTTAAAACCAAAAGACATGATTTTTGAGAAAAGTTGAGTGAAGCTTGAGTGGAAAAGCGAGATGGGAGAAATCAACTATGTTAAACTAGACATTTCATTTGAAAAGAAGCTTTTTAAACAAGTTTGAAAGTACTTTTAAAACTTATCTGATGTGATTTTCTGAACTAAACTAAACTACTAAAAGCCGGGATCCGGATTTTGTAATTTTAAAAATTGGGATCTCGAATTCGAGATATGATCGCAAAAATATGTCGGAAATCGGGATCCCGTGTCCATCTCTAAAAATTTGTTCGCAAAGTGAGTATTATTAACATGTAATTTAAAAGATCAAAATTTGTTTTGCTATATATCGCAAAAATGCGATATTCGACATTTTCAAAGTATGCGATATTTCTGGCCGAATTTTCTGCCATACCATATACCATGTATCGCATCATCCGCATTCTTAGTTATTACTATAAGTAAGAAAGGAATTTTTTGAAAACTTTAATGAATCGCAGACTCCACTGCAATATAGTCCCCCAATCATTTTTTTTCAACATTGGCCTTAACGTCTCCTAAGCAATTCCTATACGCCAAAAACAATAAAATGGGGTTTTAAGCATACTTGCACGGGCGGCGCCGCGAGCGCAGTGAAGAAGCTCAAAGTGGATGCGCAGCAAGTCAAAGATTGGTTGCAAGGAAGTTGGAGATTTTATAGTTGTTGTTGCCAAAGAAATTCTGAATTTGGAAGGGGGTGGGCTTCTATTAGAGAAAATACGGTATTTTATTGATTGTCCCGCAAACCAACATCGAGAAAGCGTCCATCGATTAGAGCATGCAATGTGAATTTATTATCAATAAGCCTCAAATTTTCTAACTTTTTGAAAACCTGGTAAAGGCCCCACGGAGATTTTCTATACATAGCGTCAAATCCAATTACCTCAGCTCTCTTCAGAAGACTGTGTCCAATGGCTGACGTCTAAACTAGTATACGTTTTTATACCAAGTCTGAAATAATTAATCCTAATTTGTCATTGCGATTAAGTATGGCTTAAAAGGAGTGGAACTCTTCAGCTGATTTTGGAACATGAGGGCTTTTTTCTTAAATGAGATTATTACAAACTTACCTAAATATCCATACAGTAATTGTAAGTCAAGCTGCAAAAATGGCTTCTCGTCTTGAGTTTTTTTGCTGCATCAGCAAATCCACCAGGTTTTTAGTGTCGGCTGAATTCATATTAAGCACATATTCCCTCCGTTAAGTTTTTCGGCTTATGCTGCTGTCTTTAGGAAATGTCGCCAGAAGATTAGTGCCAGTCTCTCTTTTCATTCCACACAGCAAGGTTTTTGTTTTGAACATGGATGCAGCTGAAGCAAGTGCCAATCCTTAACAATTTCATGCAAGCAAAAAAGCTGCTACTTATCACACGAAAAAAGTTTTAAATCCACTTTGTCGCTCGACAAAATTGTATTATGATATTTTTTGTCGCACGACAAAATATGTAATATTATTGGGTGCTTGCAGCTGTGGGGTTTCAATCAGTCAAGTGGATTTTTCCTTCTGTTAAAGCGTTTTCAGCACATCATTATTATGAGGACACCACGGTTTGATAGCTTGTTTGGCTCAATTTTCGAATTGCAGGTGGTCCAGGTGGACATCCACTTGGTGGAGGGTGGGCTGCTCAGCTTGTAAAGATTTGATCTCTAAGATTGACGTTTTAGTTGCTTCAAACTATACTCAGCACATCATTTAGGACAAGGTACTGTAGTCTGTTCCGCCCAACAAATAAAAACGCTTAAGAAATTAAATAATAAAAAATACCTAAATTTGGAGCATTTTTAAGGTAAAGTGCCTTTTATTCAGTGTTTGCTGAGTTTTGAGCACCGAAAATAAAGATGTTACTGTAAAATCTTCAAAATAATATAGATTTGGGAGCTCAAATAAAGTACTACTAATCTTTGAATAAAGTAAAGGTGTCACCCCAAAAATCCATAATAATCCATTTGTATAGCCCGTGTATATTCAGAACTTATGTTGCCAACTTTTCAAATGCATTTCTCTCTTATTCACAATGTTTTCAACTTTATTATGCAAAAAGGATGAGCAATTACTGGCAGCAGCATTTGACTCTTATTAAAAAACTTTTAATCTTGCTACTCCTGAGCAATTGCAGCTGCACTCTTCCACTGAATTATTAAATAAGTTTTAGATGGCGGTGCTGCAGTAGTTAATACAAACCTACGTGTTTTCGACAGCATTTTACTTTCATCTGCATATTTTGCCGCAGTATTGGCAAAATCATATCTGCCAGTTCTTTTACACCACTTGAAACTCATTTGGTTCAATACCGGGCGCCACTCCGGGAAATTCTGATCGGTAGAGTTGTCTCTCATGTGATCAGAATAGGTGGTTGCTCGCTCAATGTAGGTTTCTACAAATAAAGTCGATATCTCTGCGTGTCTAAAGTAATGAAAAAGAGCAGGCGCAAACTTACTACATTCTTTGTGGGGGATAGTCTATGCGAGAGGGGCCCTAAACAGGTGTTTTTAAACTTTTGGCAAAATATGGAGAAAACGACATCTTTGGTCGAATCACCCCTAGGACACGTCCAAATCCAATCCCTATTTGAAAAATTATTCCTGGGTAGTTGTCTGAAGAAAAGAATTATCGGTCGAGAAAGTGGGGATTATGATCCCGTTGTTCCTTTCTTTATTTTATTTAGACGGGCACCTAACCACCAGCAAAAAAGCTCTTTTGTATTTTTTAGATGTGTGACATGTCGAATTATTTTTTAATTAGCATATGATACAAACATACTTATTGAGTGTAAACAGCTGTTTTCAGGTGAGTTAAAGAAATGCCAGCTAAAAAAAAGTATGGCCAATACGACATAATCACTGACGACCTGTATGACTGCCGTATCCCGTTGCACAATGAGGTGGCTTACCAGCATGGAATTCACTTTGAAGCTAAGGTAATTTGATTTTATTGATTTTCCATTAAAAACATTATGATTAATTATTAAGTTACATTGAACATTAGAGAACTTTTTTTGAAAGTTGGCTTAGTTTCCCTGTTGTTTAAGACACCTTTTTGACTAAAAAATAAAGCTTTTGGGTTAAGTCACCCGTAAAAGGCATACGAATGAAGAAAAGGCAAAACGGAGTTGGGTATATGACCTTCTCGGGAAGGGCTTTTCTCAAAACACCCTAAAAATAATGTTTTTTGATGTTTAAGCACTTTTAAAATACAGAAAACTTATTTTTAGGGTTACATGACATTTCCCAGTCAGGACATTTCCCGGTCTGGGGCATTCCGGCAATGTTCCGCCCACCCGTACTATTGCACCCATTGTTTTTGATATTATACCTGCACACACACCAAAGATTGATATTTCTATATTTGAGAATTTAGAATATTTGATTCGATAAGAATCATTGGTTTGTGTGTATGAGGTATAATATAAATACAACAGGAGCAGGTTTTGCTTGCTTCGCTCGCAGAGACAGCCAAATTATGTTGCAAGATGAAATGAAAAGTGATAATGGGAAGTGTCCCAGACCAGGAAACGGCCTACTGGGAAATGGCCCTGGCGAGGAAAGGTCTGTGTCCCCATTTTTAGAGCTTGGCCGATTATTTTTAGATTTTTTCAAACCAAGAATCGACTGTTCGGCTTGGTGCTTCAAGGTAATACAACCTAAGAGAATACCTCAATACCTATAATATTACCTTTTACCCCGTTTATTTGAGGACCAGACACAAAAATTTTCAGGAGCAACACTGGTCATTAATATGACGGGTTTGCGTCAAAATGTCTTACGATATTGTCCAATATATTTGACTATAATTGGTTGCTGACAAAATCAGCTTAGTTATTCTATGCCGTCATGCTTTTAGGCAAAAATCGGGATTGTCAAAAACTAGTGGGAGACAATTCTTTATTCACCTATTTTAATTTTGTCGTGCTGAATTTCGGCAATCCAAATTTACATACTTTTTACAAAACCAATCAAAACTAGCAGCAGTTTGTATTATACTAGATTTATACTTGGTACTCCAATTTCAATCTAAAACCTTCAACAACTTCTGTTTCAGTACATCGGAAGCATGGAGATCGCACGTCCAGGCACACGTATTGAAATCGTGGCAGCTATGCGTCGAGTTCGATATGTAAATCATTTTTAAATAACTAAAGTACAGAGTGACTCAAATTTTTTGGCGAGTTTATTTTCGCTTTATTTTTGTTTATTTTTTTCTTTATTTTTGATTTTGCGGCTTTTTGCTGAGATCTTTTTTTGTTTTGTAGCTGTGACTCCGGCAGATCCAATAACACCAAACTTGCATATAAGACTTTATTGAAAACGAACGAAAATTCAACAAAAACGAAATTCTTAATCCGTATATTTTTGTCCTGTATTTCTTCTACTCACAGCTAGACAGCACTTCAATCAATATTCATAGGCACCAATTGCTCTATCAAAGATTTCTTGAGGAATCACCGCAAAAACTTGTTCAGTGCTTCGTCAAAGTTCAGCCGCATCCTCGATAAAACATTCCACGCACTTAGAATGTTCTTCAGTTGAGAATTGCATATGGAAATAACAACTTTTTAAAAAGGCAAATTTTAAGCAAAAACAAATATGCACCTTTGGTATAATCCGATCTGCCAGAGTCTCAGCTACAAAACAAAAAAGATCTCGGCAAAAGGCTGAAACTTTAAAAAGTCGCAGCAAAAATAAACTCTTCAAGAAGTTGGGTCGTTCTGTAGAATTGCAAATAATTAAGATTTAAGGAGTTCAAAGCACGTGGGACGAAAAAGAAGCCTGTGGACATCACTGTCTCGGTAAACGGCGTCAAGGTTGTAGTTCAACGCAGTAAAAGGAAGCGACAAAAGGATGGGGCGGTGTGGGATGAGAGCAAGTTGCTGGTCATGTTCCACCCCATCTACAGGTGGAGTCAACCCTATTCTAAAAAAGACAAGTCGAATATTTGTTGCAGGATATTCTACGTATCGCACGACTCTCAGGACCTCCAAATATTCTCTTATATTGCCAGAGACGGCGCTGGCAACACTTTCAAGTGCAATGTGTTCAAGTGTTCCAAAAAAGTAAGTAAATATTAATTTGTTAGGAATAAAAAAAGAGATGTAACTCGTACCCATTTTTACAATTACCTTTGAGCAGGAACATATTTGGCTAATTATAAAAAACATTTTTGCCTGTAAGTGTAATAGTGACCTAGACTTCTTTTTGTCTCATTTTTTGAATTTTCGGCGTTCTTTTTCTGCAAGTGCTTTCTCTCTTTTTGCGCTTAGGCGAAGCCTTAGGCTCAGGGAGTTGAAAAGGTGAGACAAAAAAGAAGTAAGCATATCCTTAAATAGTATTTGGGTCGTGTTGATGTTTGTGAGTCAATTGCATTTTTGAGTATGATATGTTTATACTATGATTTTCATGTGATTTTTATTTGAGCATGTTACTTAAAATAACGCTGCTAGCTGCAAACTCAATGTTGTATGCCTACGAAATATTAAGAGTTGCTGAATGATGGCTGCCCACAGGGGTGTCGAGATTATTGTCGAGATATCCAGAAGTGAAAAGTGGCAAAACGCCAAAAAAATTAATTTGAATTTTTGTTTTATCAAGTGGAGTTTAATAGAAATTTTGAATTTCTGGTTAACAGTTAATCAGAGTCAAAACCAGTCTGACTCTGATTCTAAAAAATTCCAACTCTGTTTCTGAATCTGATTTTTGGAATCAGTGGTCTTGATATAACGACACCTTGATCTATTTTCATCTATTGTGTCGAAAAGTTTCTAATCTATTTTTCATTTCGTTTTTATAAATATATATCTCAAGATATATATCTTGTGCTTTTGCATATGCGTTTTTGTGAATCCATCTTCCATATAACGACATCTTGAGTAATATTTGATCCAAACACTCTCTATGTAGTGGCATCTCGAACAAATGGAACCCTTGATATGACGGAACCTTCAGGTGGTCACTAGGGGTGCCGCCATATTGATACTCGACTGTATTAACTTTTTTATTTTGAAGCCTAAAGTAACTAGAGGTGCCTAGAAGTGAGGAATGGCGCGATTCCAAATATACAATTTTGAATTTCCACATTCCTGAAAGGATAAATATTTGATTTTAGGCTGTCAAATAGGGTTGTAGAATTGATGTGGTCAATAAGGTCAAATGATATTTCTAACCCTAATGCTCCTAATATTTCGATCAATTGCGGTTAAATAATCGAAATTAGTCCCAGCAAGTCACGT
>JAKMXJ010056662.1:0-10463 GCA_029339935.1 Anguina tritici
CAAATAGCTCAGAGAGTATCGTTAAATCGAGGTTATCGTTAAATCGAGGTTTGACTGTATTTAGGCAAGAAGTGTATAAAAAAGTTAGAGGCTAGTAAACATTCTTTCCCTTCTTTAACATTTGGCAAAAACTGAAATTATGCTCGGTTTACCTTTCGCCATGTTTCTGCCGATTCCAATCAGTCCAACAACAATGGGTTAATTGACCTGTGCAGGATCACCATCCGTGGAGCTAAATCCATAAGAGGATGGTTTGTTGTTGTGCTTCCGGAAGGCCTGTTGATTGGTCATGCCGCCAAAGCAGCAAGGCCGGTTAAGTCCCTTAAATAGGCATACCTTTATGCAGACATCAGCACCACTAATATTATTAGAGCAAGAAGAAGAGCAATTGTCCAGGAAATGGTCCAGAATGAGCCGTCCGGATTAAAAATTATCCTCTTTAGCCCATCAAAAAGGAAGCCGCCTTTATCAAACAGTCGATTAATTTTAATTGGAGGTGAGCTGTTTTGGAGAGAGCCGCTTATATGGCTTCAAGTTTACTGCCAACCTCGGGGATTAGGGCTTCCATTTATGGGCTTTTTGCCAAAAACAATTACTTTGGGAATAACTGCTTGAAAAGAAGGATCTGATAAGCATAAGAACAGCTCTCAGGAAATCAAATAATTGTCACATAATTGCCCCATACTGCGCTAGATTGAGGTGGATTTTGGAGGACGAGGAGGAGGACGAGGAGGAGTTCGACACAAGTTAAATTAGATGAGGTATTCGTGTCAATTTGACATTCTTTCTCTAGCCACATTTTTGGATTTTGAGAAACTTACGGTTTTTTACGGTTCACATTTATTGTTTATGTGATACATATAATTTATGTAAAAAAATAAAAAGACATGCTAAAGTACGGTGTAGCGTGATGGCTCAAATCTACCGAAAATGATTTTTTCTCATCGTTTCTGTACCTGAGATATGCAAAAATCATAGTTTTAGGGTCGGGACGAGAAAGAATAAAATTTTCAAAAAAATTGACTTTAGCGCTACTTAAGTATACCCCCCCTATGCCCTCTAACTGTCAAGATTTCAATTCGAATTCTTGATTTAATTTTTGTGCCAAATTTTGGCTAAGTCGAAAAATAATTGTTATTTGTGGTTTTCACAAATTTTTGAGAGGAGAGTGTTTATTTGATAAAAGATGAGTGCTTTTAAAGGCAACTACTCCGTCCCCTCTGCTCCTACCAACGGGTAGTCCTGAGCAGGAGGGACGGAGTTTATACAATAGAATTGGCCCAGATGGCCAGACAGAAATATTTGAGAAAGGGAAACACAAAAAACATTTACTTTTTTGCACTTTTTATATAAAGAAGTATTTGAACCCAAACGTTTTTTGGCCTAGACATGAACAATTGAACTGAAAAATAGAAAAAAGGGGGAATTTATTGTAAAAAGAGAGACAAAATTTATTTTACTCGCGTAGCTATTTTTGGCTCGCTCCGCGACACTAACCCTACAAGCCCCCAGAACACCTCCGGGGGCATAGGAGGCTTGGAGGGTTAGAGATGCGCGCACAGACTTACCTACGAGATGAATCCGAGGTATACTCCTAATCATCAATGCATTTATAGGCTCTTCAAGTCTCAGAATAACAAGAATAAAGCAAGCATAAGGTATTACTTTTTAACAAACACAAGCTCAGTAAGCCAGATCAGGCAACGGCAATGCAAAAAAAGCAAAATTTCCAGCAAATTTTGGTTTGAGCAACCTATGTGGCAAGTTAAGTAAATTAAGCAAATTAAGACAGACTGTAGGCCAGGTTATGTCCGTGTTGACAAAGAAAAGTATTCAGCCCTGACTTTGATTTCATATTTTTTTGTTTAGGGTATTCAAACATATTGAAAAATGATTCCACCAATTTAATTTCATCGAACGATGGCTTAATTTTTCACAAAACCATCAAATCGTAACATTACCTTTCTCTATCATCCATAGTAACCCAAATTTGCTTCTTACTTACACATTTAACCCCAAAAAGAAATATTGTGTGATTGATGAAGTCTATCAAAGACAACACTATAAAACCTCCCATTTAATTTTGGCCACCCACTGTGCTGCTCTCCAATATTTAATAATCCCCCACCCCCAACAATATGAGTGTTGTACAGAAGAGTGAGCAATTGTGTTGACTAATCACCACCAGCACTTCCTTCCCTTACCCAAATTACGTTCTTAAGTGGTGTCAATTAGCCAATGGACTGCTGCTTCTCTTCACCTTGTTGGCTAATCCCGAATATATTGTTGTTCCTTCCAACAGCATGTAATCCCCACTCCAGCAGCCAACCCCAAATTTAGAGTTGGCTAAGCCAGCCCCACTCATTCCCCTCCACTTAATTGACAAGTCCCCTAGCAGCAGTAATCATTGCCCACACCAGCTGCAGGTGTTGGTTATTAGTGACCACAACATTACATCCCCTTATTCTTTGTTTACATTGGGAGATTATTAAGGTCGAGGAGGTGATATCTTCCTATTTGCACACACCCAATTTACTGGCTGGATGGGTAATGAGAGGAAGCAAGAAATCTCTAAATGCCTCAAAATCCAGGGGGTGATCCACTCTTTCCCTTCCCTCCAATTCCCATGTTAATACACAGCAGTTGACACTTGGGTGCAGCTTGAACATAAATTTGCGCAACAGGCCAAAATTTAATTAAATACAAAATCAAACCGATATAATTGCAAATTTATCCCAATTGAATATTTAGCGCAAAAGAGGAGTGGTCAAAAAGGTTTGCAGAAAAAACATTCTTGTTTTGGGAAAACGAAGGTAGTGCTGAGAGAGCTAATTTCAGGTGAAGAAAGTGAGCGATAAATTTAAAACAAAATATTGGCTGAATGAAAATCGCAACATATGTAAATTGGATGGGGCAAAATAATCGGTGACCATGTTTGGCAGAAACTAACCATCCTGCTCTTCTACATAATAATCATATTTCAATGTAACCTTTGAAAGAAATGCCGACAGATACTAAAAAGGTTGGTTTTAGCAGGAAAAAAGACTACTTAGCAAGGCCATGTGAACATATGAAATATACGGTGGATGGCACCTGAGGTGAGAAGGGATGATGCAGAAACCATTAGGTGCACTGGGTTGTGCAATAAATCTCACAACAAGTTTCGTGGGGAAATTTTTAGAAGCAGATATATTGTCCTTATAAGAGTGTCTTTCAGAAAGTGCCGTGAAAAATTCGAAGGACAAGCCTCGAGAGATAAGAAATCAAACGAATTCCGGCCCTAAATGACAATTAGGCTCATTTTTTGCCTGTTTTTTCATTATTTTTGCATTGTTATAAATTCGCCAGTGACGAAAACCAGCACGCTAGAGGCTTGAGCTTTGCGCACCGTTGGATCATCTGATGATTGAAGAAGGAATCAGGAAATTCTAACAAAATAATAAACAAACTGATGGCCTGCAAAAATAATTCTTCGAATTTCGCTTCGCCATCCAAAATTTTTGAGCAATACAATGTCTTCCTAGTTTCCAGAAAGATGACGATCAAATCGATTGATATTCCGAAGAAGGAAGAAAAAGGGCAGCCAGATGATATTTACCCAATTCACGTCAATTATTGTGGAGGTTAATCTTTGAAATTGCTTGCAACTCATTTGATAGCGTTGTTAAAAGCTTTTAGAGTGTCTCATGCCCTTGGAATATTGTTCATTCAGCGGACACCTTGAAAGTTGCGACAAGTGGCTCAAAGAAAACATTCCAAGTCTGTTTGAAACGAGAGCTAACCTCGAAGAGTGCGATATGGTTGTGGAGGGAAAGAAGCACCAGGTAATTTATATTTTTCGTAATGTTGAAGGTCGTGATATTGAAAATTTCAGAAGCGAGGAGGTCGTCGTCTAACTTGCAGAACTGTTCTGAAAGCTTCGCCTAGAAATGAAGACTTGATCTTGCTTCGACAAGTCATGATTCGAAAGAAGAAATGGTTCACTAAGGTGATGGGGCTTAGTGAGTTTGGTGAGGTTCTTGGCGTTTTTTTCTTACCTTTCCGCTCAAATCCAGAACTTGTTTCTTATTTCATTTCTTTTCAGGGATTGATTTGAAAGAAGCCACGAGGTTCTTCGTGAAGAAATTCGCCTGCGGATGTTCTATTCAGGATAACGATGAGCAAAATGCTAAATCCAAGATGCTTGTGGTGCGTAATCGAGTGGCTTGCAAATTGTGTCAGGTTCTTCCTTCAAAATGGCATCATATCAAGCAAGAAGACATCAAACTTTTGGAGCATGAAATCGAAGAATGATTGAACAGTTAAACAAATTTTTTCCTCTGTTCATCTTTAAACTTGCTCCGCTATATTTAGGTTTCTCAATAAATACATGTTTACATTTTCTTTAAAGCGTCTAATGATCCCTTGGGAATTTTTGAATTCGTACCTTTTTTTGACAAAGTTTTTCTTTTTAGTCTTAGGCTCGGGGCAGACCAGTATACCTTAGGAGGGACTCAAACACGCGTGCCAAACTGTCAAAAAGATGAAATATTTCAAAAGACGAAAATTCAAAAAATCTCCAGATTTTTACTAAACGGCTAAGCATCGTTAACTATTTGGCTACTGGGCTAGACTAGTGCGACTAATTTTTGCGGTGAATCGCCACTGATTGTCCAGAGGAAAAATAAACCGTATTGCTATTTGGCCAAATCATGTTTTGTGCTGGCTACGCAAGCTTTATGCTTCTCCTAAAAAATTGTCTTGCTTTGACATATTAACGTACAGGGTAAGTCGGAAATTTCACCCTGTTTTTTTTACTCATAACTTTTTTTCAAACTGAATTACGAAAATCTGTTTCACAGATCTACCCAGCGCGCGATGACAATTTTTTGGTATTTAATGTCAAAAAACAATTTTTGCTTGTTCCCCAGTGGTTTTGGCTCAGGATGAAACCAAGCCAAGCCTGTTCGGAGCCAAGGCCACAAGGAGACCAAGAAGATATAGTGATATTAAATGCCACAAAAATTCTCATCGCGCGTCGAGCCGATCCCTGAAAACTGATTTTCATAATTTAACCTGAAAAAAAGTTCTGAACAAAAGATTAGGGGTAAAATTCTTTACTCAACCTGCACGGAAGCATTAAGTGCTGTTGGCTAACTTCCTTTTCCATATAAGTTCACAATTCACTCTACTTCCTCAACAACCTCTGCAGCAATATAAACAACTGTTCCTCAATCTGTTTGCAGTACTACCAAATTAGCCATTGTTAGTCAACAAATCGACTCACATACATATAAAAAAAATCATATCCGAAATATTGCATGCGTCGGATTAATTATTTCCACAACCACCACCATTATTCCAGGCAGGGCAAACAAGCTGATACCCATCTAGGTAAATATTATAAACAAAGTTGCTGAAAGTGTCAAGAGGATTATGTAACTAATCCACACCCACTTCAACCTTATGTCTCTCTTGCTGATCAAACTCCTCAATCTGGGCAATCCTCTAAAAACCGGCTAATCTTTATGGAATAGAGTAAAGGGACCCTCAAAAAGTACTGAGACAGGACAAAAATCCTGGGAAGGTGCACATTCCCCAAATAGGAATCAAAGAATGGCTTGGTTCTTATAAAACCAAATGTACTCTCTAATGTAATTTACCGTCTGTTGCTGCCCCCCCTTGTAGGGATGTAGGCTAAAATTTGATTGTTTACACGACACAAGAAAATTATACACCTTTAGGATCCCAGAGACAAGGTTTTACAAAGGCGTTTTTATTTTCTACCGTAAGATAGTCGGCATAAACAATTGACAACCAGCCAGTTGTCATTTCTTCGTTCCTTTGTCTGCATCTGCCGCCACTTTATATCGGAATGCCCTCCTATCCCTTTGTTTGTGGCTGTCGGGGCACAATGGCAAAATATTCTTGCATTTATCCTAAAGAAGATATTCATTTTTTCTCTCCAGTGCCACTTTTGAAACACCATTACCGACCCCATTTTGGGCGTCAATGCACCACTGGAATTTAATGAGCAAATATGTACTTTGAAATTTATGGCCGACTTGTGCTGTCACCCATTTATCAACTAATTTAATTCATTTCCTTCGCTAAAACAGTTTCCTTGCAACGAACGCAACAAAAACCAGGATATGTCATACAAAAAGCTAGTTTTACCAAAAATCAGTGTTCTAAACACTGAATAAAATAAGTCTCTTGACAAGAAGCGAAACAATAAAAACAAACAATTATAAATAATTGTGAGCTATATTATTAAATAGAAGGCAAAAGTCATTTTAAAAGCTTCAAAGGTGACCGCATTTGGAGCTGGATTGCTCTTGCCTTTATTATTATTGCAAAAGGGATGGGTAAGGCCAAATTACATAAATTCAGCTATTTTGCGGTAACTTGGCCTGGGAGCCGGCAAAACAGTATCACAGAGAAGAAGAACAGAAATTGGAGAGCAGCAGACTGAGATTAAAGTGTGGTGGGAGGGCGGTGAACCTTTGTTTTCCCCTCCCTCTTTATTATATTCCCACAGCCAGGGGCGTCTTTCCACCACCTATCCAAATACTGTAATGCCGACTGAATGTTTTGCTATTGTGTGGTTCTAAAATCGATTAATAAAACATATAATAGGTTTCCAGGAAAGTTTTCGAAAATAAAACAAGCCCTTTCCTCTTTTTGACTGACTTTGTTGAAAAGACAAATTTTTAAAAATTTCGATTTTTTATATAATTTGTAAAATTACGCGAAATGGAAGAAACGTCTTAACAGAACTTTAAACTTTTGAAATTTTAAATTCATTCTAGCTTTTTACATGTTCAGGTCTGTAACTTATAAACTCTTGCTCTTTCCATTTTTACAGAGTCTCTTTTTGAGTCCTCTTACGCATTTTTATTTTATTTTAGTCTGAACTAGCTATATTTTTTGATGAAAGACGTTGCATGGGCTAATCTAAGTTACAAGGTTTAAGGACGAACAAATAGCTCTAGGGGGTGTGGTCAGTCAAACGTCTACAAAAAGAATTGCTCGGCAAAAATGATCTAGAATCATATGCCAAGGGAAATTGCTAAAGGCCCCTCTATTGACATTATGTGAACTCATTGTTATTCTTTTACTTGATTTTTTTTTTAGTCAGCTTCAAGGAAAATTTGGGGAGAGGGTGCTAGCAATGAAAGATGGCAACAGGTACCGTACATATACCAAGGGCAAGTCCCAAATTGGAACTCCCAATTCAAAAAAACCTCAAAGTTTCAAAATTTAAATTTCAAAGCGATCCCAATTCCAATTTTGAGCTTTGAAACTTTGAACTTCCGATCCCAATTGAAAAAAAATCCTCAAGGTTCAAAGCGATCCTTTTGTGTCGTGTTCGAAATCTCATTTGTATCACAGCGACATCGTATTTATTGCCTGTGTTAGTATATAAGGACTTCAACGTGTGTATTCGATTCAGTCTTGTGTGGACTAAAAAAATTAGCTAGTCGCCTGCTCTCTCGCTCTTCTGTGTATTTCTCTCTCTTCCTCTCTTCCTTTCTCTCTCTTCATAACCTTGGAAAGGTGGGTTTTTGTTAAAGTCTATTGATAAACTCATTTGGATTTAAGATATGGAAGCTTGGATCATGGGTCCTTCATGATCTTACTCAGGACAATAAAGAGGATCGTGTGAACATCTTCTCTTTCTGGTGGTTGATAGGCGACCACAGGCTTCTGCATTCGACGTGTTGGTAAATCTGGTCTTTTTTTGAGTAGTTGGAGTAAAGAGCTCTTGAATTGCCTTTACGGCGTAGCGTTTCCTTCGCAGGCGGCTTTGTTCCTCTTCGGCTTGAGCCTGTCGTTTTCCTTTTCGCAGTCGACCACAAGCTAAACCGTGGTTTGTTGGTAGCTCTGAAGCATCGTTGCTCCACGGCAGTCCCACTTGGTAGCGACCATTGACGAAGGTTAGCTGTTACTTGAATTCAGGATGGATGTACGCGTCAGTCTTTTCTGGTCCTGGATCCAAAAGCCTCGAGCGAGAAATAGTCTTTAGCCACCTGGTTTTCGTAGGTTAGCTGTTCTTCCGTATTTTTGTAGAGCAGCACCATTGTCTGGATCGTAGTCGACAGAGTGCAGTTTGTCTTCATCACTCCGGTCCCATCAAGGGGTGGCCCTACCAGGGAAAAGGACAAGTAATATGTGCCTTGGCCGATTTTGTACAGATGATATTATTCATTGCAATCAAGATGTCAGGTTTTTGAATTTGAGTTAGAAAACCTGGTGAAGACATGGCCAAGTCATGGATGTCTGCTGAGCAATCGGAGTTCCCACAGTTAAATCCTTCATTTGTGTATCCTTGATCACCATTCTTTAGCCATGTGCAGAAGCGTTACCATTTCTATCATCGAGGTGCTGACCTACGCCGAATGGGAACAAGTAAAACTCAATCCTGCCAATAGAAGTCAAATGTGCGGCGTGTGATGCGTGAGATTTGTTCTGTACAGTATGTAGTGTGGCTACATCCATCAAAGACCACAACTGCTCATTGATGTCAAACCGCTAAAAAAACTAGCCGCTAGTTTGAAAAAATAGCAGCTAGTTTACAAATAGCCACTAGCTTAAAAACTAGCGGCTAGTTTTTAAATTAGCCGCTATTTTTAAGAACTAGCTGCTATTTTTTGAATTCAGCCAAAAAATTCATTAAATTTTTGTAGGAGGTATGGGTACCCCAGATTGAGTGGTTACAGCAAATGAAATCAGTGTTTTGAATCCTTCAAAAGAGCTGCTCGGATTATTTCGAATAGGATAATATGGTTTGACGACCCTTTGGCTTAATTCCGAAAAGTTCAGATTGATTACATGAATATGCCGATTTTGAAGTGGGCATGCCGAGTTGAGGAGTTTGTCAAGTGAAATCAATGCTTTTGTTCTTGTATGTTATCGCGAAGGTATGTTATCGCCGATATCCACATGTAAGATAAATGCTTTTTAAAAACATCTTTTATATAACAACAAGTACAAATAAAAGGTTAGGAAATCTGCAAGGGAAATTCATTACAAAAAACTACTAGCTGTGCATCCAATAATGAAAGTTCTGTTCGATTTCTGTGTTTGGTTGTTGAAATCGCCGCTTCTGAAAATATTCGCTCGATCGGTGCATTGGATGCCGGTATTGTCAAGATTTCCAATGCAAAATTTTCAATTGAATGCCACTCCTGAGAAGGTCGTAAAGTTCAATAAAAATCTAAAATAATTACCGTATCTAGAAAATTCTTCCAATAATCGAAGGGTTCAAGGTTTGCAGTCCTTCCTGGCTTAGAACGAACTCCTCTCAAGCATTGTAATATCCAATCACCATTTTGTTTGGTAGGTGCTTCCTGCTCCATTGGTCTAGCAAATTATAAGAAGAAGACGGTGGCTTGAACGTCTAAAATGACAACTATCAAAGGAATTTACACAACAAAATTACCTTAGGGCACGCAGAACATTTAATCGAATTTTACAGAACAAGATACTTCTGCCAAATAGGATTGGTTTTTTGACGCTGCTTTCTTCTATCTTGTCTAACCAATGCATTTCTTAAAAGTGACATCGCAAATTTTTCTAAAACTCGATGTTTTAGCATCAACAGAGTTGTAAACCTGATTTGAATGGCTAGAAGTTAAAAAATCAGCAAAAATAAATTAAATGATAAAAAAGCCAACAAAATCGTAGAAAATAGTAACACCTAGTTCTTAGAACTAGCGAATAGTTCTTAAAAATAGCGGCTATTTTATAAAAACTAGCCGCTAGTTTTTAAAATAACGGCTATTTGTAAACTAGCTGTTATTTTTTCAAACTAGAATCGGTCAATGTCCTCGGACTTCATGCGCTCAACGCTCTTGGATTCTCGACAGGCTACTCAATAAAAACTCAGCAAATAGAGTCACACTCTCAAACAGTTCTGAAGAAATTAAACCAGTGCAATCTTATAAAAATCCCTATATCAGAGCCCTAGAAATCATCGTTATTGCCGAATTCATTGAAAGCATAAGCCGTCTCCCACTAACATTTTGCGAACTCGTCAAGTTAGTTGAAGCTGATGCAATTCTCAGTCAAGTGAAAAAGTAAATGACCATCTATTGGCTGAATTCAGCCCTAACGGGTCCTTTCTGCGAGTTCTACAATAGTTGCCGAGACGGTCGTGCAAAGTTGTTTGGCGTCCAACAATCATGTCCAGCTATACATATTCAGTCAGTCCTCAAGCTTCTGCATCAAGGCGATCGGGGAACAACCAGAATGAAGCAGTTGGCGCTTCTATTGACCTCTGATGAATCAACCAGTCGAGCTTCTGAATCAGGGCTGTATTGGAAGGGGAAGGGAATAATGGTGGGTCACTTTCTGTGCCGTTTTCGTCCGTCCATTCACCTGTTTCACTTTAGAACATTCACCGTTTCGCTACAGGACAATATTAAAAAGAGCTTCTAGATGCAGCTTTTATCAAAGGCCTTGCCCGAATTAGTCTCTAA
>JAKMXJ010056746.1:0-11738 GCA_029339935.1 Anguina tritici
TTCATAAAGGGTTGTTTGACCACCCCATAACAACAATTTTAACCAGTGCTAAAATAATCTTGAATCACTTTTTGTTACATCTCTTTGATTCGTTCTTTGGCCAGAATGTCGTCCACTAAATTTTGGCCAATTCAAGAACACTTGGATGGGCGACGTGAATTCCAGGATTCTCAGTGCTTGGCTAGCCTCTCAAACACCTCCCGAATGGGAATCCTTTGCCCAAATGGTCAAGCATATACACAGCACATATACAGTAGTGAACAAAAGTCCATGGCACGACATATATTTTGCAGGTTTTCTGTAAATCTTTGTTAATTTATCATCCTTTTCATGAAGATTTTTTGAATCTGAATATACCAAGGTGTTGAGCTCACCGAGCACTACACAACTATATAATTCCTTTTCCAAATTGACTTCATAAATTTACATTTTTCCCATAGCTTTTAATATTCTGCCCAAAATATGCCGGGCAAAAGCTACGTTAGGAAGAAAAAATCATTTATTCCTACAATGTTTGTCGGTGTTTTACAAACTAGACATTTCACGCAAAGGCACTACTCAAAAAATCAGATTTTCATCTAAAATAGCTAAATCTGTGAATTTTTATAAAAATGGTTAAAAATTGTGCTTATTACAATGCCAGTGCCTATTTATAAGGAAATACAAAAGAAAATAACAAGTTTTGGTGTTAATGCTAGCTGTTCTCCACTATTTTTAAATGGATGTCACCTAAGTGATGCTTAGTTTGAAAGTAACATAAATTTGCTACAAAATGACGTATTAAACGTCGGCTTTGAGGCTTGCCATGCCGAGATAAAAGCCTAAGGACTTTTTTACTGAAAAAGCATGTTCTCTTCACTTTAATTTGCGATTTTTTCCAGTAAAAAAGTTGTTAGGCTTGTATCTCAGTAGGGCAAGCCTCAAAGCCGACGTTTAATACGTCATTTTGTAGCAAATTTATCGTGGTTTCAAACTACGCATCATTCAGGTCACATGCAATATAAAATGGTGGAGAACAGCCAGCATTCACACCAAAACTTGTCATTTTCTTTTTATTACCCTATAAATAGGCACTGACATTGTAATAAGCATAACTATTGACCCCCACCATAATAAGTTTACCGAAAAGGTTTGCTGAATAACAAAAATACAAATTAAGAAACTAAACTTCTTCGAACTATTTATATGTTCTATTGCATAATATTATTATAACAAATAGAGGAATAAAATTTTATTTTTTTGGATATGGCAGTTTTCCATTGTTGTATTCTTCGCCGTCTTCAAAGTAACTGAATTGTGGAACTTGCGAACCATACTTGCACTCAAAACGCCATTTTTGTGTTTTTCCAAAGTCGTATTCGGTCACTAAGGTGGTTCCGGATATAATAGTCGGCACCTTTACTTTGCTCAAGTCCATTTGGATGTTTGGCAAACACAGCTCGTGAACATGTCTCCACTGAGTGCTCGCATAAATAGAACTACAGCAGGTGTCCTGAATCAATATATATCAACTATTTGGTAAAGAAAGAGTTTGAGCTACAAATATTAAAAAATTGTGCGCTACTGGAATATACCCCGTGCATGGAATAGGAAAAGGTATTTTCAAGTACTAATTTCGTGGTAAAGTCCCCAAATAAGTAGTTAAAAGGGGAATAAGCACTGTATTGGGAGGGGGCCAAAATAATAGGGGGCTATTTTTTTGTCAACATACTTTTCTATGTTTTTCGCAGTTTCACCATGTTTTTCAACACGGACCGTGGCAAAAAGTGCTTCCAGTTGCAGTTTTGATTCATGTTGCAGGTAAGTCTGCCTGCGCATCTCTAACCCTTCAGGCCTCCCGCACCTCCTTGCGGGGCACAGAGGGCTTGGGGTTGAGATTTGTGTACACACACCTTGGCAAAAGAGCCTCTATATTTATTCTTGATCAACAGTCCTGTTCGGATTCATCTCGCAGATAAGTTTGTGCCCGTATCAACAACCCTTCAAGCCTAGAACTTGGAGGCTTGGGGTTGAGATGCGCATACACACATACCTGAGACATGAATCGCTGGAAAGTGACTCTGGATGCATGAAAACCAGAGCTCCAGTATTAAAAACTATGTTCAACATCTTCCTTTTTTACCAGTGAGCCTATTTTGACAAAAAAATTTGCCCCTATTATTCTCTTCCCCTCCCAATACAGGCCTTATTCCCATTTTAAAAACTTATTTGTCCACTTTACCACAAAATTAGTACTTAAAATGCGTTTTCCTATTTCATGCAGGGGTATATTCCAGCAGCGTCAAAAATTGTATTTGGTATGACCCCTAAAGGCTTAGGCTTAGAAACATTTATTTAAAAGAGCTTACATCGTTTCTTCCGTCAAATTACTGATTTAACCCTATATATTTTCTAAATTCTTCTTCTAACCCTTTTCTCGCAGCCCTTCCAGCAAAATTTTCGTCGTGTAGCTGCGGATCTATTTTTTAAGAGCTCTCAAATGACCGAATGTAATTATTGGAAGAAGGAGAAAAAAATTCTTAGTTAAAATACTAAATTAATTAACCCAAAGATATTTGTGCGATTTTTTTTGGAATCGCACCAAGTCGTTGGATATTTTATCTAAAAGAAGATGTCTAAAAATACACATCGAAAAAGGGGCAGTAAAGGACCCTGTTTATGGAGCCGGCACATTTTTCCGTGGATATTTCCTTGTTGCGAAGTGATGAAAGTATGAAAAGAAACAGTTGGCACATTTTGAGGGAAAATGTCCTACGGAAAAATGTCCTATGCCCCTGTTTCTTGCTATCTCAGTGGTACTGTGCCAATTTGAAAATTGTATAGAATTACACTGAAGGCTCGTTATAAGGACAGAAAAAGGCGACAAAAACCTTCCTTATAATGAGCTGTCCTTATATAAAGCGTCAAATACCGAACTTTTTATCACTGCAAATGAGATTTTTGTGTCCTTATATAGAGCGTTCATATAACGAGCGTCCACTGTATCTATGTGTTTCCTAAAATTAGCTTTTAGGAAAAGTCTCTCTTGAAAGTATTTAGTGAAAAGCACTGATAATATGAGATTTTTTTGAATTGGTGCGGACAAGAGAGAGGTGCATGTGTTGCTGCTAATTAGTGTTGGAAACGGAACGGGATCCCGATTCTGCCCCAGTCAAATCAGTGCCAAAATCCCGTTCGATAATTTTTGAAAATCCCGATCCCGAAATCCTTCCCGATAGCGTTTTCTAACACTACTGCTAATGGCAGCCATTTTCTTGAGTAAAATAAGCGTTTTATATGCCATTCGAAAGAGGGCTACAAAATCTACTTTCTTAAAAATTTGTTTATAGTCTACCCTCGATATGACGCCACCCCTTGGGGCCGTCCCTAGGTGGCGTTATATGAAGGACCGGCTCCTTACCATTTTAATATAAATCCGGCCAAATGGAGTGTGGTCAAGGTGGCGTTATATCGAGGGAAGACGGTATTATGAAATTTTTTTTGGAATAGAATTAATTATTACCTCTTCATCAACAAACTTGCTGTGACAGCAATGACTAAACCTATCGCCGGGCTCTGTCTCCTCCAGTTGTCTTTCATCCAAACAACAACTTAATTTTGCCTAAATTATTACTATAGCAAAAGCAGCATTTTTATAAAAGAATATGACTTGTAGAAATTTCTGTATGCAGCACAGTTGTTGAGTTACATTCGAGCACTTTCCTGGCATACATTGGTCAGTCAGCAGAATCCTTTCTTTGCAGCATTTGTGCACTTCAGTAGGCTTTAACTGGGTTTGCTAAAACTGTAATTTTTTAATCACCTTTTAGTTCCTTTTTACGTCACAATTAACAGTGTCCTAGTTGATACTTAAATTTTGGCTTTTTTGTGCGTTCAAGTTAGAGTTGTTCAAGTTAGAGCTGTTTTAGTTGTTCAATCAGAGATGTTGCACAGCACTATTTGGCCAAATTTTTTTCTTTTTCGGCTTTTTAAAGTTCTGAAAAAATATGTTTTTGGGGGGTTATATCCGCTACGCCTGGTGAGAATTTGCCTAAAGACAATTTGAAGTTAAGATTGATTTTGCCTGAGGGTTGGAGATTTTGCCTGGGCTATAAACAATTGATCACTAGACATTGTTTAATCTAACATCTGTTTACAGGGTGCTTCAAAAACACGGAGATTTTTCTAAAAAGGTAATTCAAAGTTTTTTGAATGTTTGGCTTCTTTTGTCATTTCAGTGCTGTTTTACCAATTCGCTTTTTCATTTTTAGAATGGATCAAGATCTGGCGGCAGTCGACAAGATCGTGGACGACTTCCCAAGTGGAATCAATGCTTGCACCGCAACTGAGGAGAAACATTTTGAGTAAGCATTGTTAGAATTGCTGTTGTCATGTAATGTGGTATCGCGAATGGAAAACTGGCGATCAATAAAGCTTTTCTTTGTTCTGTACCGTAAAACTAGAGATAACGATATGCCTTGGTGCGGCTATGCGGCTATTTTTCACAAATTGGTCCGACTAGCCACAATTGCGGATGCGGCTAGCCGCAGCCACCGTCATCTCTAAGTAAAACGTCGTTTATATTCTGTCCTAAAGTTCGGGCAGGGGATTACCTACGCAAAATTTTCGAAAGACCCCCATCTGTTTTCGAAACATCCTGTATTAAAAAATGAGTGAAAAATATCGTTTTAAACCGCCCTTTGATTAAATTTGAGTTAAAACCAGAATATTAATTAAGTAATAATAAAAGGATAACCTGCTGATAGCAAATCTCATCCGTATAACTAGCACACGGCAATTCCAGTCCGTAGTCTTTGCCCAGCTCTGATAAGGTAGGTAGTGTTGGCCATAAAGGATGGCTGGTTGGCGTTGGGATTTGCAGCTGCAAACAAACTGATTGAAAAAAAGCGTCTTCTAGAAAAAGTCTTTTGCCTTAATTATAAATTTTATTTCTCTTAGGCGAAAATTTTAAAGCTCTGTGTATTTGCCCTTCTAATGCTTTTTTTGATTCTGGTACCTTTTATGTGCTTTATAATCCACTCAGCTCTCGATATATCGACACCCTTTGGGACCATCCCCAGGGTGCCGCTATATCGATGGTGCTGTTATATCAGTGTCTAATTTCTTTGATTTTGTCTAACGTATGACCAAATCCGTCAGATTTTAGGTGCCTTTATACTGAGAGTGTCATTATATCGAGATGAAATTATATGTTTATTTTCTAAACCTTATTTACCTGTGGAGTTACTGTCGTCCACTCGGCGTTGTAGTCCTCATAATAATCCTCACTACCTTCGGGGTACAAAGGCGCAGGTTCTCCTCCAGTTGACCCCTTTTTCTGGCCGATTTTTTTGTCCTGCTCTTCCTGTTGCTTCTGTTGTTGCATCAGCAGTTGGTGTTGGTGTTGCAGAGCCAGTTGTTGTTGTAGCTGGTGCTGGCGCTGCAGTTCTGCCAACTGTTTGGCCTGTTCTTTTTGTTGTTGTTGGGCTTTGATTTGTTGCTGTCTCCGGTCATATTCCTTTTGTCTCTCTGTGTCTCTGTAGTTGTTGCCGCCACCAAACTTGGGTCTCTCTCCCAGCCTATACTGATACCTGTTGGAATACGCATCTTTGCTATACTGAATTTTAGGTGCAGGAGTAGTCATCGGCTTTTTGAAAGGCTCTCCTTCAAAATCATTGCTAAAAACCTGGGTGTTTTGACTTATCTGCTGGGCTACAAATCCTTGTTTTGGCATAGATCTATGGGAGCTTGGATAACTGACTTGTTGAGCAGCTGGCTGGTATGTTTGTTGCTGCTGTTGACCTCTTTGCTGGTTGTAATTGTTGCTGTTGGATGGCTAAAATTCTGTATTTAGTCAAGTCTTTTTCACAGGTCATAAAATTTCTGGCTTATAACACATAACAGCTGAAAATTATGCTATTTAAAAAGGCCACATCTTGAGATTTGAGGGGAGCTATCAATTTTATCAGTACCCATTGCTGTTGTTGTGGTTCCGTATGAGCTTGACCACGCTGTTGAGCATTCAAACTCCTTTGTTGCTCCTGCAGCTGTATTTGCTGCTGACGATACTGATTTATACGCTGCTGTTCTTCCCTTTGCCTCGCCAACTCTTGTTGTTGCTGATGTTGTGGGTGCTGTATTTGCGCATGAGAAGCAAACTGAGGCGAAGTCGAAGTGGTAATTGTGCTGCTAGCATAATGGTGTCGATATTGGCTCGGCTGCTGTCCAACCTCTCCTTGTAGCTGTTGGCCCACGACACTGTTCTGGAGGCCTATTTGACGGAAAGCTGGTTTAGCATAGCTGGTGACTGGTGCCAGGTCTTCATGCAGTTGTTTGGAGCGGATGTTGATAGTAATTTTTGGCGGCTGCACTTCTGGAATAGGTGTCAACACCTTTTTTGGTCTGCTCACATTTTCGGGTGCAATTGACTGGATTATGCTAGGAGATGAGGTATTGCCACCAGATGCCCGCTTGAGATTGTACTCACACCATCCACAAGTGGCGTAGTCAATGGCGGATTTTAAGGCAAGAAAAGTGTCGTGAAAGTTGTCGTCCATTGGGTTGGTTTGGTTGTGGTGCACATACTTGGCCAGTCTGCTGCATCTACAACACTTTTGTGATTAAAAAGCTATGAATTAGTTGCGCCTGCCTATCAAATATGAAGTGATCATGTTCTTGAGCTCCTAACCAGCTCCACACCAATTCCTCCTTCTTCTCATGCTCGATCCGAACACTGGGATACTTGTCGGCCATTTGTCGGACTAGTTCAGCTGACTCGGTGAACCGAGCAATCACCATTATGTCTACATCTCCATTCAAGCGCTCAACTATTGTCTTGTATCTAAATATAACGCTTTTTTACAAGTAAACAGGCCCCATCCTCTAATTTGAAATTTTGTTTTTGGTATTGTCTATTTGACATATTTTTCGAAGTCGACTCTTACGCAAGTTGACACCTGAATTTTAGCTAATAATTAGAGCTACGATTCAGCTGGTAATTTGACTGAAAGTCGACTGCGAAAGTTGAGGTTAAAGCGCTCTCAAATAGGAAGCGAGGTGTAAGGTTTCTTTTAGGTGGCACCTTAAGTTAAAAGGGTTCACCCAAGGTCGTCTAAACTTAAGTTACAAATTTACTGTGTTGTGTGATAAGTCCTGCAGTTTTTGTCCTGCGGTTCACTATTCTTTTTCACTTGTAGTCAAAACATCATAATAGCCGATCATTAAAGTATTCTCATTCGAATTCTACAAGCTTTTACCATCCTTCTTGCAGCATTTGAATTGTCTTATAGGGTTTCTGAAGGCGATCAGATTTGGATCGTCCTCCGCCATCATCATCGAATAACCATGGTTTTCTACTTTGAGGCTTGTCTTCCAGACTTCTATCCACTCCTTTGAAACGAGAAAAAAATCTCTGGCATTGACTTGTACTGATTGCATCGTCTCCATAGACCTCGCATGTAATTGCAGCAGCAACTCCAAAGCACCATAAATCGTCAAAAAAAGCAACACCTGACGAATTTGAAAACAATTATCTAAAAATTGTGTAGGGGTAACAGAATAGATCAAAATTGTGCATAGAAACAGAAACAAAGCAATAAAAAAGAATTGAATATATATAGACAAAACCGTATGACTTATGACACAACCTAATATTTTCGGGCAACAAGTCTCTTTAAAAAAAACTATACTGTTTAAAAATTTGTTTCGGCAAGTGTCAAAACTTTAAAATGGTTTTTAGTGAGGCAAGTTCCGCAAACATATATTTCATGAAACCTACGTCGATGATTAGCGGTATCCTTTGCAAGGTAAGACTAAATCAGGCAAACCCACTTTTCCAACTGCTTCTCACATTGCTCTCCACAGCCTAGTGGGATGAAGGAAAGTAAAAGAATGCGTCCTTTGTAGTCCATGACTATATCTCTGCCCTTGAAAGTCCACCTTTTGGCTGGACCGCATAGTGCTGGAGGAGTGAATAGGTAATGCTTGCCATTGCTCAATGGGCTTATTGGTACTATATTAGCAGTATCAGCATTAATACAGACGTAACAAAGAGTTGAGATGATTAAAATATATAAACAAAAGGTGTTCATTGTTGACATTGGACTTAAAGTTTCGATTTATGACATTAAGTAAGCGCGAAGAAGATTAAAGATGGAGACATAGGCATTTTAAATGGAACTTAGCAAAAATATGTGGACTTGAACTAATCGATATATTCCCGCAAGCAGTTAGCCTTCAAATCGACAAAGACAGACAAATAGAGGGAAAAGATCAGACATAGCAATGGATTAGCTTTCTTTCTAGTGAAATCAAAGGAGGTGGAGTGTGTTAGGCAAAAAATATATGTCTGCCTTGTCTAAACAGGTGTCATATCAACTTATGTAAAATTTACTTTTTGAAGGCTCCAACAGAATGCACCGGTAGAGTCTCATTGTCCAATATTTATGTCTTTACTTAAAATATAGATCGTAGATTTCATAGCCTCCATATATTAGGTTGTCCAGAAAGATCGCGGCGCCCCACAGAATTAAATTATCTTCACATTTTCAGATGAATAAAACGATTGACGCAATCGGCATTCGCTACGTTCTCCTTTTTGTGTTGGAAAGAACAGGGCCCTCTTTTGAAATTTGATGCAGAACAGCTTTATTAACAAAAATCCAACACAAAGGCAGAATCAGGGTTATCAAGAGCAAACAATAAATATCATCGTATGAGGTAAAAAATAGATTTGTAAAACAGTGATTCCAATAAAAGATCAGTTTTTTTCTTGATATTCTTCAAAGGGACACAGGCGCGATCTTCAACTCATATTTCACAACACGAGTTTTACAGAAATATTTTCAATCTAACTAAAAATATGGAGGCGCAGAGGGATAAACTTGTGGATGAACTCCTGGCTGTTGCACATTGGGATAAGGAGTTTGATAAGTGGTAGTAGTGGAAGTGGTGTGAACCACATTTGGAGTGGGACAAGCTGGATATGGGGCAGGCGGATAAGGTTGAGGTGGAGGGAAACCATAGCTGGGAGCTAAAACTCAACAATATTAATACGGTTATACCACTTTGGCTACCATCTACTTGTTGCCTACCATTATTTATGTTGTGCATTACAACCTGATGGAGTTGCACCTCTCCAGTGACCTCCATGTGAGTTATCCTAGACACAGGAATTCGGTGATCAAATCTGCACAGGACATCATTGTTGACGTAGAGCTGAAATCCTACTTCATATCTGCTCTATTTTTTGTCTTAATTAAAACCCAGAGCTGCAAAAATGACTAATAAAAATGTCCCTCACCTTCAAATGATCGGCATGGACAACAACCTTGATGGTGAAAACTTCGTCCATCTTCATCCAGTTGTAATGTCGCTCTTCTCTCTGCCACAACCCATAGACAAAGGAGTTCAGCACAATTTGGGGAAAGAAAAACTTGAAGCGCGGATTTATGTGCAAAGCTATGTCGTTTGGACCCACACGGAAATTGATTGCAAACCGTTTTTGAGGTCCATGAATAGGTTTTCCGGTGAGTATGATCTCGGCATTAATCGGCAGTCCGCTGTAGATTGGTTGAGTGAAAGGCATTGGCTTAAGTGAATAGTAGGTGTTTTTGTTTTAGTTGTAAGATTAGCCAAATAACTTA
The DNA here is from genome assembly GCA_029339935.1 of Anguina tritici. Taxonomy (NCBI): domain Eukaryota; kingdom Metazoa; phylum Nematoda; class Chromadorea; order Rhabditida; family Anguinidae; genus Anguina; species Anguina tritici. The sequence goes on from JAKMXJ010056746.1 coordinate 9,624, forward strand.
CTGGATTGTCAACCAAAAACATGTTTCAGCGAATAAAACTGTCGGGAAGCAAAATTGTTTAATTGACCAAAAGAAGATATGAATAACCACACAATCTAATAATGCAATCTAATATTCTAATCTAAGAAAATTTACATTAAGTGATGGCAAAAGTTGATTGGCAGAAGATAAATGTTCTGTGATTTGATGGATTTTTTGCTTGCTTTATATATTTTTTGGCAAAGACTGCTTTTCTAATCTTATTTTTATGAAAGGTTTTTGACTTTTTTTTCATTTTCATCATAACTTGTCTGCATTTTAAGTTTTTTAATCACTAGACCTCGATTTAAACCTGGCCATAGGCTACATTTTAGTATGTCTGGCTATGGAACTTTTTAAAAACTGGGCCCGGACCTCTTGCGGCATCAACCAGGAATGGGAAAAAAAGAGTTTGTGCATACTTTTGCTTAGTGGGTCTATCACACAAAGAAACTCTGGGATGCCTCTGGCACCCAGAGTGTGTTTTTGAGTGATTTATGTCTCAGGTATGTGCGCATCTAAAGCCCAAGCTTACAAACCCTAGGCTTAGAGATGTGCGCACATAGTTACCTGTGAATTAATCCGAGCAAGATTCTTGAAAAATGACGCATTTTGATACCTTTTTGCAATATGCAGTGAGAAAAGATGCAAATCATCCGGAAACTTCATTTTGTTTGTCATTGTTCACTGAAATTACTCATAATCTGGTTTTTTGGTTGTTTTATGACATAATAATACGTTAGAGAGTTAGACAAAAAATCTTGTAATTTTTTTCAAACCACAGGAGTCCAAGTAAAAACTAAATTTTTTCACTTTCACAGAATGTTTTGAGGGACATTGGACGTCTCTCAGCATGAGAAACCAGAATCTGCAATTTTTTGTTCAGCGTTGACCTCAAAAGGGGTCAGCGATTAGGGGTGTAGTGAAGCGATATCCCCTTACAACTTAGGGCATTCAGGGATCGGACCGACAATTCAGCAATACTGAGAAGTTTCCTAGAGAGATTCTATAGAGCTTTATAATTGTTTTAACCCCAAAAAAGTCATTCATTTATCACTTGAAATATTACAGTCAGAACACAATTCATTTTTATGTCTATATTTTTTTGTCAGGCAACCGAAAAGTATGTAAAACAGTAAGCAGGCAAAGTTTAAAGTTTAATTGCCTGGAAACCGTCTCTCGCTGTAAGCGATGAAGGATTCTAGCTCAGCACGATGTCTGGTCTCTGACTTGTTCACACTTTGAAGACCTGTATCACCACTGCTGACAGCTCCTTCCATTAAGACATCGCCGGATACTAAAATTCAGCAATTAGTATGCTTGAGAATGAAAATCAGATTACACGGAGCTTTGCTTAATAAAGATTTCGAGTCACTTTTGTCAAGTGTAATATGAGGACATATGGTGTTAGGCTGAAAAAACTGACAACATTAACTTTTTTGTTTGTCCATTTTCAGCTTCTTTTCTCAGTTACTTTATTTATATGATCTTTTACGTTTAAATGCAAAAAGAAAATCGACGTATCGCAACACTTGCGAGATTGGAATTATAGTCCAGTCGTTCCTCGACTTAAAGACAGCCGTATGCTAACTTGGTTGGTTTTCGAAGAAATTAAGTCATTGGGACACTCGATTTAAGGAAAGCAAGATGGCAGTTAGATTCGAAAATTTTGATTCAAGGGCTCTCGCTTTAAGGACGGCATATCTGTCGGTCCCCTGGCTGTCCTTAAATCGAGGGTGGACTACTTCGATATTAGAGTATTGGTTGAAGCAGAAGGAAAAAGGTGATTGTTTGCGAGGGTGATCATTTTGTTTAATAAAATCTTGTTTTCTGACTTCTACATAACGTAAAACACCGTTTCTAAGTCAAGATTCGAGCTCTTGGCACAGTTTTGGCATATGAAATGTGGTATTTTAGAGTTTTAAGACAACTTAGCAGTTTAAAGAAAAATCTTGGCGCTGTACTATACCTCCCCCTCCCCCAAATGAGATTTTTTCAAAAGTTTTTTTTACGTGTTCTAAGCAAAGATTATACGCTAAAATGATAAAAAGGGTGTTTTAAGACACTTTCCAACATAAAAAACCGATTTTTGGAAAA
>JAKMXJ010056748.1:0-17594 GCA_029339935.1 Anguina tritici
ATGCTATTTTTATGCATCCAGAGCTATTTTTGGGTGATTTATGTCTCAGGTATGTGTGTGTGCTTATCTCAACCCCAAGACCCCTGCGCCACCGAAGGAGGCTTAAAGGGTTAGAGATGCGGGCGCAGATTTATCTGCGAGGTGAATCCGAGTGATACTCTTGATAAGTAATGCATTGGAGGCTCTTTTTGCCTTGTCCCAGTGAAGAGTACATGGTTATGTACCTCCAAATAAGGTGCTTACCTTGGTCTCCAAATCAAAAGGTCAAATTTTTTGACCAAAAAAAAATTTAATTTGTCGGAAAGTGTCTTGAAACACATTTTATATCGTTATTAGCATATAAAAATGTTGCTTAGAATATGCTAAAAACACTTTTGAAAAAAATTTCATTGGGGGGGGGGTATAATACAGTAGCATCGCAATCTCTGTAGGTTACATTTTTTTAGACAAAATGTTCAGGATAAGAAAATAGCGCTGCTGATTTCTCCTCAAAGTTCGAAAAATAATCAAGAATAAAAAACCAATTCATTTCCTGTGCTAATTTTTCAATTCCAAAATTCAGTTATTGTTGATTGCCGCTCCAAAGTAACTACATTTGCGACAAAAAAAATTATGACAGAAAATTTACACATAATGATACTCAGAGAAACGTTGTCATTACCAGCAATGGGATTTACCAAAATTTGAATTAGCACAGGAGAGTTTATCTTTGTTTTATGAGCAAATGGTGGGCCAACAACAAAGGGTAACTCGCCCGGCAAATCTTATGGCCGGCATCAGTAATGCTTCTTTGACCAGAACTATTAAAGCTAACAACTGCGAGAAAGAAATGTTTTAGACCATTTCTCACATAAAATCTCAGATGCGAAAGACCTTTTAATTTTAATAGGGACAGGAGTACAGCCAGATATACATTCATCAAGTGCAAACGAGAGAGAAGAAGACCTTCTTAAAGTACACCTCGGAAATGTCGAAAATAGCACTTAGCAAAGGGAGTGGTGGTGTTTTTGCAAGCCCCCGCATTAGCTACTGCTAATAGCAATAAAAATATGGGCTAGCCCACCGATTTGTACGCTAATGGACTCAGCAGCCCCTTCAACCAAGACTGAAAACAAGCAAAATTGTCGTTTCTCTAATTTTCTCGTGTTTTATTTACCCCAAAGTTGGTCTCACTCCAGATTTATGCTGGTTGGAAAAAAATTGTTTTGGTCTTAACTTCAGTGCGAAAGACGAGAAAAAAGCATTTTCTTTTGTTCGGGCAGTCATTGCACTTCACAAGCAGCTCTAATCTGATGTTTCAGAGACCAGAGAGAAGCTATAATTTGATTGTTTTGGGCTAAATTTGGAAAATAAATGGCGTTGTAATTATGCTGTTGCTCCTCTACAGTACTTCTTGTAGCAGGGCAAGAATGGGAAAAAATCAAAAGACACTTTAAAAAGAAGAAAATTTATTTCTTCTTTTTTAAAAATTGTTTTCATTTGTTAAAAACCAATTCTGAATGGTTGCGGAAAAAGTTACGGTCCGGTTCTTAAAGTGCCATAACTTTGTCTAGAGCAGATATTTTTTATGAGGTCTAGAATATTTTACGTGACTTTCTCAAAAGTTAGCATATATTTTGCCTTGGTTCATATTTTAACTTGATCCCGCTGTTTTTTTATTTTTGGGCACAAAGAGAACTAATTATATATCTTTTGGCATTTAAATAGCTACTGAATGCTTCAATTCAGACACCTAAGCATAAGTGCAATATTGTGGCTGGGCGTACATGAGAAAGAGGCGGGCACATCGGCAGCACACCGGAACTATTTTTAATATGATTTCCAGTTTCTTCGGCTTCTAATTCTTCTTCCTTGTCTGGATCCAGCTCTCGCGCCTTCTTGAAAAGCTCCCTAGATTATAGCTGAAGGTTACATTATGAAGATGTGCTGGGGGGGGCGATATCGACCTCCTTCTTTTATAAGCCAAATGATTATCGTCAGTATTTCAAACATAACTTAATAAACAACCGTCTTCAAACTTTGTATGGATTCCACCTCGGAGAGACCGATTACATCCAGTAGACGCAGCAGAGATTGGCACCTTGTGCAGCATTTCGACCGTTTTGCACAGAAGTGGATCAGAAAATCAGGCCTTCCACCAGGTGAGTGCATCCATCTTATTCACAAGCCCCCAGGCATAGCTCTTTTTATCGGAATCGAAGATTGCAGACATGCAATGCTCTCTCTTTCGACTATTTTGAATTTTTCGTCCAGGCTCTAGACTTGGTTTTTGCGAGACAATCGATGTTATTCCTCGCTTTAACTCCTACCTTCTTACAATCCAAAACGAAGTAGACGTCAATAAGAGCAATTATAAATTTGCTTCAAGTGCTTTTTCGTCCTTGCTACAACGGTAAAATAGCGCTGGTTGCGGAATATTCACTAGTCAACGAAGATGATTTTCCCCTTTACATTATTTTCAACCAAATATAGGACCAGCAGCAGCTTCATAGAACCAGCAGTAATTCCGAGGTTTGACCATTTCCAACTAAAAAAACGCGATTAAGGCACGAAAAAAAACTAACCACCGGTAAAGTGTGATTATAAAGCGAATATGCTCGAAATTATAACCAAAATCACAAGGCGGCAAATTCAAAACATGTCTTTTCAAAAATTTATAATTTGCCGGTTTTCTGTTAATTAACCGTAACTTGCCGGTTAATTTCCCAAATTTTGATTTATCGGTGAATTATGCAACTCTAATTTTCACTATTTTTTCATTTATTCTTTCAAAAGATTGTGACAGCTAATCAACAAAGTAATCTCCTTCCAATTTCACAACTTTTCCCCTCCTTCTTGCGGATTTTGAATACCCCTGACTTAGAATCTGGCTGGCTTCAAGGCAAAGAATACAGCGAGGTTTTGGTATCTTCAGCCTGGTATCTTCCTCCATCAGAGCACGAAGTATGCAGTTCGTATAATCTAGCAAGTTTCTTCTTACAACCCCAACTCCAGAGTGGATGACAAAGCAACGCGTTACGAGTATGAAAATCAATCATCTAAAAACTGTGTAGAAGTAACAGGATATATCGAAAGTGTGCATAGGAACCAAAAGGAAGCAAAACTAATAGCACAAATTGAAGCTTTAAACAAAAACCGCAGGATTTATGGCACAACCTAATATATATGGTTTGAATAAAGCGACGACAGAAACTAATCTCTTTTAAAAGTCCACTTAAATCACTAGCTGTTTGACAATATTTGTCAGCTTTTCTATTTATCATCATTTTTCGGCTCTATTAGCTGCCAAACGGACGCCTTAGCGGCTGACGCCTCTTAGTGGTCTGTCATTGTGTTCAATGTGTTAATTTTTCCTTGTGAAATAAAGTTTTTCCATGCGAGATAAAACGCGCAATAGTCATGCATCAACCCAATACAAAAGTGAAAGCATTCAGGAATAACTCTATGAAAGCACTTTCGAAGCCTTTCAATTACTTAAAAAATTACCTTTAGGCAACGAGAAAACAAAATATTGTATATTGAGCACACGCACAGCGTGTCAAAGACGCTTAATATGTTAAAACACTAAGAAACGGCATGTTGGTTGTGTAAATCAAGCCAAAGATTAGCTGAGCGACATAGGATATCTCCGCTTGGCAAGTCAGAACCTATGCTCTCATACCACATACTTTTTTAACACAACAAAAAATGCTCCAAAAAGCTATAATAAATATAAAAATGCGTCTGCTGGTCTGTCAATGACACTAGCCAGTTAAATTCAAGCTGAAATTGGAAAGCCAAAATTAAAAATGGTTGAAAATTAAAATTGGATTAAGTGTCAACTTCACCATTTGTTGATATTATTGGGGGGGGGGGAATAGAAGGAGTGCAGCTGGGCATTTGTGGACGAAAAATGGGAATTGGCTTGCTGTAAAGTTGGCTGAAAGTGCTGCCCCTGAATCCCCCACTAATCAGCTACCATGTCTGCTGTCAGAAGCACTCATGCTTTTAATTTATTGTGGTGGTGCTGCTATTTTCCCTTAATCACTGCTACTCTAATCGAGTAGCAGTCTTCCTCATATTCATTAGCGGTGAAAAAGTTTTTTTACTGGCTAGAAATGAGATGGAAGTGAATTCCGCTAAAGGCAAATAAATTTGGAATAAAGAGCAACACTAACAAAAATTTAGTTTTCTCAAAATGGATCTTATGAAGTGAGGAGAAGATCCATACAATTTGGAGGGTTTCATGCCTAGAAATATTTTTTGTGTGCGTGAAATTTGATCCGCGTCCAGGATCACCTTGACAAATGGATAGGTTCTTCGTTCGAAAGTGAACAACCCAAGTTGATGGCCTTCCCAATTCCTACCTCCCTTCGCTGTTCCCACCGAACGGGGTGGGAATTTTCTTCCAGCAAAATACATTTATGCAGCTTAGGCAAAACCTTGGGCTCAGGGTGCCTTAGAATTGATTTAAACGTGTGGCTATTTCAATTTGAGGGGGTGACAATTTGGCTGAGAGTGGGTGTCAACTTCATATGCTGACATTCGAGTCTCAGTTTTTAGTTTGGCCAGCTTAAGTTTGCCACTCTGTTAGGCTGACCAACAGCTGTAAGAAAGGCACGCAAAAAATGTCTATAAAGCAACAATAGTGGAACACGTGATCTCACAAGAATAAAACTGCATACTCCATGACATACCCGCTATATTACTAATTAAGACATGGACCATGTAGCTAAACTCGGTAATTACTTCATAGTATCCAAATATTACTCCAAGAACAACAGAGGACAAAAATTTCTCGAAAATGAAACAAGACAAACATTTGTTAAAACAAACTCCAATAGATAGGCTAGAAAATCGGGCATTTAAGCAAGCAAGAAAGCTCTGTTGCCAAACATAAGTGTCATTTGGCACTACTTATTCGGTTTCCCATACAATTTTTAGTATTCAAAAATTTCCTTTACAAATTTGAAAGCTCATTAGAGCCTGTTTATTCTGAAATAATAAGGAAAAAGATCTTTGGCAAGTGAAATAAACAAAGACCAATAACGCCTTAACTTAATTGTCGTAATTGTCTTCACATTTACTCTGGAAATATTAAAAATAGATTTTAATGACAAAACAACTTGTGCTTTCAAAATTGCCGAAACCAAAAAGTTTCAAACCCATAGGAGGCAAAGCTGTTTTTCGAATCGGTCAAAGAAAAGTTGCTGATTTTAAATTCAGAAAGTTTACACACAACCTTGTGAACAACCCAAATTAGATTACCTAATACTATATTCTAAATGTCCAAAGTTTATTCAGATAAGAACTATTTGAGAAAAAGAGGAAAGGCGAAAAAGGTTAGTTGGATTCTGGGTGTCAAATATGTGTATGTATGCAGCTTCCGTCAAAATGGCTAAAGAGTAGAGGAATTAAGGGCGTATAGAGGGCAAGGGCAGAGGCGAGAAAGTCAACATCTACTACCATCCAAAACCGCATTATTCACTGGAATAAATAAATAAATGGGTGAGCAAATTAGAGGGCGGGGACGACTGGAAACTGAGAGCCCGCACTGGCATGCCAAGAATTTAAATAATTGTGAAAACAGTCTCGTTAAATAAATAAAATAATTGGCTTCGCGAGAAAATAACTGGGAATATCACAGTTTTTATTTGTTTTAATTATGATTCATAAAACAACGAAAAACTAAGAAATGGCAAAAAAAACTGCCAAAGTCCTTTATGACGATTCTTAATGCCCTCAAGTTTTCCAATTTCTAGAGTGATTTCAATTATGGCTGACTTAGAAATGTGTTGAGAGAGAAGCGAGGAGAAAAGAGTAAGAACACTACTCTTTTCTACACTGGCATTTTTATTGGTGCAACAAGGCGTAGTACAGCTGAGGACAAACGACAATAAAGCTGGTGTACAAATAACAGATAAATCTGGTAAAGATAAAGTCTGGTCCATTCATTTTTGGATGGCATATCTGGATAGCAACCGACTGACTCATCTGTTTGATACATCTGGTAGCGAAGCTTGTTGTTGAGGCCCTCGGCTGACTTGGCTCAGCACCACGAGAGTATAACGGCTGTCGTCACCGGCGTAGTGGGAGTGCACACTTGAGGCCATGGATTGGACCATTCATTCAGCTTGGCAGCCTGTAGTTAAAAGACTGGTGAGAGAGCTGGCTATATGAAGGCCGGTTGACTGAGAACTGGCGGCATGACAACTGGTAGAGGAACTGGCAGTCGGTTGTCGATCTGCCTTCGAGTTAGTTGGGCAAGAACTGGTAGAAGAGCTGATCAACTTAGAACTGGCAGGCTGAGCGAGGGTCATCTCCGATTCCATGAAGGTGTTATCATCTGAAAAGAAGACAAACGCCGCCGAACGGCCAACCTGGTTAACATCGATACTGCTAGAAGTGGCGGTCTTAGAAAAACCATAATCGAATAGATTATGCTTCTTTTTAACTCTTACTCTCTGGTAGATACAAAACTAGTTTGAAATGAACGAGCGAGTCCTTACAGTAGGGAGAGTGAAGTAGAGAGAAAGAGGCAACTTCTCAGCTTCTTTACTCGCAACAGTACGAATCTTAATACATACATTCAGATCCTGGCATACTAATAGAACAGTGCTCGTAAGTGGGAAGACCCCAAAATCAGCAAAGTAATGGAAAGGAATAAAGTAAAGAAATAAAAGAGTAAAGGAATCAGCATTTGTGATCAAAACCAGCAAAAAATTTTACAAAATCAGCACAAAAATCAGCAGTGTCAGAAACACACCGTAAAACTCTTTATCCAGCACTTCTACACAACAAAAAACCTAAGCATCATATTTCTCCCATCTACGAATATCGCTTAACAATTTAAGATCGAACAGTATTTTTTACATCTCAACGCACGTTTGATCATAATCGAAATTGACTTGGAGCAGTGACTTGACTGTTTCCGGTTTAAGCAAATTTTTTAAATCTGTCCACTACTTGCCACATAGTGAGAAAATCCCTTCTACAAATGTGTTCAGAGATTGGAATCGAAAGGATCTTGCTAACAATCTCACAAAGGCCAGGGAGTGCATCGCAATCCTTGAAAATATAAGTTTTTCATCAGAAACTTTACACCGGGCATGTGACTAAGAAACAAAATACGCTTAAAAAGCCACCTAGAAAAAACGAAGCTTGAATCACTCTTGCTGCTCTTTTTTATTCCCTTGACTTTTCCATATTCCGGCTTGTAAGTTCGTTTCTTAGCAGGCGCCATCGTGTCTTGCAACTAAAATAGCAATAGATAAAAATAAAAGAAAAACGGCAAAAATCAGCCAAAATGTCAAAAATCAGCAAAAATCAGCAAATCAGCAATAAAAAAATTTCTCAGCAAAAAGGCCCGAAAATCAGCAAAATGCTGACAAATCAGCGCACTTACGAGCACTGTAATAGAACAACAAATACAGCAGATGTGGTTGTGAGACAACTGAGATTTCGAATGTGACACCACAGAATGCGAACTGAAGGTCTCCCAGACTTCAACTTCTACACAAAAAACATTCAGCAAAGAAATATGGAAGCGAATAGTATGGATATCTTGGATCGAGGGAACAAGACGGTTAGGTATTGTAACTTGGATCTATCTGAGCTGAGTTTCCAAAGATTTGCAGATAGATAGAGCGAAGATGCGCAACTGCTTTTATTTAAGATCACAACAATGACACATATAATAACAAAACAGACCTAGTCTCGACACAGAAACACAGTCCGTGTCGAGACAAATAATAATTCAACACGGTATACAACATTAGGTTTTTTACAATATCAAGCATTGCCAAAGTTTTTTCTGAGAGTGGCTAAGGGCTCAAATTAGAATTTAGTTTGTCAAGATTTTTTCAGATTATAAAAAAATGAGGCCAAAAACTAGCGCATAAATATTTATACTTAGCTGGTCACTAGTTTTTGACCGTTTTGTGTCTTAAAAATCGCTTTCTGCTGCAAACTGAACGTTGTGATCTGGAGCAAGGGCCATCCAAAAAATATGCTGAAAAATGATGACTGTAAAGTGGAGACGTTCAGGATAGGAATTAGGGTTCTCAGAACAGGAAATGGAAAATAAACTCCAGTATTTTAAATTTAAAGTTTCTTAGTGGGACAAATTTTTGACTTCGGGTTGTCAGACTTTAATTTTGATCTTTTTTTTGAGCCATTAATTTTTGTTCAGTATTTATTGAGGCGTGAGTGAGTTGCTCTCGCTTCAATAAATATTTATTCTTTAGAAGGTCGAAGTCTCCTGACCAATTATGTTTTTTATGCTTTTTTGTTATTTCACTTTGTATTTAAGGCTCTTATCCATTAATATTAATCACTAAATCAAAAAGTGGAAAGGGGCCACTCATTTCACTCAGTCTTTTTTAGAAAGCTCACTCTTCTATAACGAAAAAGATGAAAGACACCAGCGAAGATAGTTCCGAAGTGTAGTGCAAGAAGACACACATTCTCCATCATATCAGTAGAACCCCCACCTTTGGCGATTTCAAGAAGATTATGGAATAAATGTTAAAGATTATGTTATTAGGTTGGTGCATAAGTTTTAAACCATACCAAAGATCGCCAAAGTTTTTGTTTATTTGGCGTTCGCTACCACTTCTTTTATTTCATAATTTTCCTCAGTTCATTAGCATTCTAATATGCGTTTTCCCGCTGATATTAAACTTTGCTATATCATGCTCAACTACTTCGAGAAGAGGTGGACTTCTGGATAGTCATATCGTGATGTCGTTGGCACTTTAACTGGTCAAAACTTCGATTGCTTCTTGAGAGCCGTAACAAGGTGTTTGCACTATGTTGCAGCGCAGATCAAGAGCTTAAAAACCCACTTTACAGAACAAATTTTGAGTTTAAGAGCATTGAGATATTGCCTCTCGAAGAAAATCAATTCCCAAACAAAATGACAAAAATTCAGAAAATGGAAAAAACACAGTCCCAGAAGTCCAATTCTTCTTGAAGTGGTTAGCATAACATATCGAATTTCAATCTGGTTAGGAATAGGCATCTCAGAAAGCTTGATGAAATAAAAGAAGTGGTAGCGAATCGCCAAATAAACAAAAATTCGGCGGGCTTTTGTATGGTCTAAAACTTATGCACCAACCTAATATTCAATCTTACTGAATTTTTCTAGTGATTACCTAAGCATTTCTCTTACGTTAGAAAAGGCGATAAAGGTGCCTTCACACCCTTATTACCTTTTTTTAATTTTTCATCTGGAAGGCTGATCTGAAAGTATTTTTAGGCTTAGAATTAAAAAAACCATAAATAAATGTGTTGTTACATGTATCCTGTTGAGAAAACTTCAAAGTTTGACGAAATTTATGCCGAAAATTTATCAAAATCTTATGTACACTGCCCACAAAATGCCTGCCGGAAACTGATAATATCATGCAATATCATTTCTGATATTGTTTTAGTCGGCATCCCCTAAAACATGAAAAATGTATCAAAGAGATTTGGTTCGAACACTGAGGAATCTAAGGATACCATAAATTTTGCTAATTTCGGCTTAGCAACTAATATTTCTACTGGGAAGTTAGACAACTAATGGGAAATGTCCTTGGGCGATCTATTTAGTTTTTTGTGATTTACCAATTGCTTAAGTGCTGATTATCTCCAAATATCATGATGTCGATAAACAGGGAATGTAAATGCTTAGAAATATTGGAAAACCCGATGCTAACCCCCCTTTTACTTTTTTCCTCTTCCTGTTCCAAACTAGAATCATTCACGTCCTTACTTTTAGTTTTATTCCTTTAAATGATTTCGACGTCTAATTTTTCTCTAAAGACATTCTATGCTTGGTTTTTATACCCATTTACTAGTAAAATTAGTCTGAGCAATGGCAGAATATGGGCAAACAGAAACCACAAAAACTACAAAGAAACTATTTTCTAAATTGCTTAATACTATTAATTGGTACTGGTATTATTAATAGTATCCCACGACAGAGTGTTTTCGTGGCGCAGGGTAAATAGCGTAGGGCAGTAAAACAGAACCACAAGTTCATTTGTGATTTCACTTCCGCATGGAAGCATGTACAAATATAGCAGTGATGAAGATTATTTTCACAGACCTTTTCTGAATGAATAATTGATGAAATTTTGAAGCTGAGCTGCATTTTAAGAGTTTTTGTCCCTACATTTTTTAGATGTTATTTTTGCCTAGGCCTATCATTTTAGGCAACTTTGTAGGTTCTTAATATTTTTTGACTGAATTTGGCGCAAAACTCAAAAAGACGCCCAAATTTGGAATTAGAATAGCTTCCACTTTTGTCAAAAGATATAACATAAATATTGAACAAGAAGTCCGCAAAAGAGGTATTACAGTCAAACCCCTCATTAACGTAAATCCTCATTAGCGTAAACTCAGCCGTGTTTTTGGTTGGTCTCTAAGGAAACTCTTGTAAACGACCCCTTCATTAACGTCAACCTCTCATTAGCGTAATGATTGGTTTGGTCCTGTCCTTATAAGAGAGCCTATCATCAACGAAATTTTCAAAGGCAAAGTTGTCCCAGCGCAGACACTTTGACTTTTCGAATTTTGTTGGCCTTCTTTTTTTTTCAAAATAACTGTGTCGAGTTTTCTTCTTGCCTCAATTTTTTTGCTGTTATGGTGTAAGTATTTTCGCGTTCAAATGACAACTACAACCAAGAAGCGTCGCGTCATTACTCCTCACATGAAAAACAAAATTGTTTAGGTTTCACTGAATATAACCAGAATCTTAGCAAGAAATTCGATCTGCCGTGCTCGACTTTTGATGGAATACTCAAGCAAGTAATTCTGAGCCTTCTCATATCCAACAAGTAAAGTACTAAGATCTTGAAGATGCCATTCTTCAATGGCTCAAAACAGCAGGAAGGGAGAACGTCCCAATATCTGGTCCGCTGTTGATGATGACATTGGTTTGTGTTTTGCGGTTCTACGTTGCTTATTTTAGGAAAAGGCAAGAGATCTGTCGAGGAAGTTGGCATAGGCATTAAGACTGTTGACTGAACAGCAAAGCCAATCAGAACTGGGAAAGAAGGTCGATGAGCTCGAAGGGTTTGAAGCAAGTAACGGCTGGCTCGATAGTTTCAAGCACCGCCGCTCGATCCTTTTCAAGGAAAACTCAGGCACGAGAAACTGGGCAACTGGAAAAAAACGTCCTTCTTGGAGCAATCTCTCACTTTTCCACCATCAAACTTTTCAAGCGCTTGCGAAAAGTTTGCCCCTGGCCTGTTTTTGTGCTTTAGTAAAAATGAAACATGAAAATTGTTCCGTTTTCAGGGACCATAGCTTTGAATGCGCATTTTTGCTTAAATACAGGCGATCTCTCGAGTGATTGGTTTTCTGGGTGCCTTTCTGTGCGCACCTCAACTGTGAGCTTCTCAACCCCAAGCTACAAGCAGTCGTGCCCTCACAGAGGGTTTGAGAGCTTGAGGATTGGATATGCGCAAAGAAACTCACCCTGTAGATTAATCCGAAATGGGCTGTCATGTAAAATTGTATAAAGAGCTTTTTGCCATCTTCTGCCAATAAAACGCGTGATGTGCCTTGGTGCCCGAAGGCATAAATCAAAATTTATTGGAACTTTTTTGTAAAAAAGTGAACTTCCGCCATTTACTTCTGCCAAACGAAGTTCAACTCTTGATTTAAGAAATACAAATATCTATAATTACATATAAGTCTCTAGGGCTCAATTAAGCTTTAGAAGTGAAAGGTTAAAATGCTGCATCTTCTAAAAAAGTATTCTTAAACTCAATAATTATTGTTTTTAGACAAATAATAATGGGAAGTATAAAAATGAAAAATAAAGGCATTTGAAAAGGTTGGAAGTAAAAATGGTGTGTAAACAGCCTTCTCATCAGTGCTGGGCACTAGTACTTTGCTCGTACTTAGGTTTTTGTTAACCTATTTTTGCCGGAATAAATATTTTTGACTTTTTATTTTCATTCTGAAAATTTTGTTTCAAGGGGTAAAATAGCTGGTTTTATTCTAAAAACGTGGTCAAATGATATATTTTATTGATGAAATTTGAAGATTTGGCAGGAAAGTGGTTTCAGTACATGCTTGTTTTAGGAAGGAAAGTGGTTGGAAATCTGCCCAAATCTTGTAATTTCATCAATAAAATCCATGATTTGACTACAACTTTTTGACTACAATAAAACCAGCTATTTTACCCCTTGAAACGATATTTTCGGAATGAAAATAAAAAATTCGAAAATTTCGGGGAATAAAGGGGGGAATAAGGCGATTTTCGTACCAGTTTGGTACACGTCGGCACAACTGGGTTGATTCTTTTTCCAAAATTATGTTGAGGCAACTTTTTTTTGCTGAACAGTCTTGTTTTGAAATTGCCTGCTCTATAGCTTTAGACTAGAGCTTGGTAGAAAATTGCAAGGGTGAAAAATACTAACTGGTACTTGTACTCGTACTTTTATCTTCACATGGTCATAACATTTTTATTCTCGGAATTTTCTAGGAAGCGCTAGTCTAAAGCTGCAGAGCAGACAATTTTAAACAAGACTGTTCATCAAAAAAAGTTGTCTCGCCATAATTTCGGAAAAAAAGCATTAACAAAAGCCCAAGTATGAGCAAAGTACGAGTGCCCACCACTGCTTCGCATGCAAAAGCCTGCATTTCTCATCAAAACTTTGCATTATAAAATAACTTTTTAGGTTATTCTTTTAAAAAAGACAACAAAATTTTCAGTAAATTTCTAGTGGAAAAAGTTTAAGTGTACCATCACATTGTGCAAATATTTGCTAGCCAAAAAAGTCAAATAAATAGAATAGGTATCAGTTTCAGAAAGTGCTTACAGAGGTAGGAAGGCCATATGCGGAATAAGTAGACCACTTTTGCTATTTAAAGGTATTTTTGGGGTTGAACAACAACGGGAATACTGCCCACAATGTTGTCAGCAGAGATATAGCCAAGGAAAATAAACCCCGACTCTCCACCAGTAAAACTGATAGCTTTGATTTGTGGAGTGATTTTGATAAATTTTAGACAAAAGGTAAATAGTATAAGCTAAGCTATAGATATGCATTCTCCCACGGGATCAAATATTTACAATAAATTTTCGATTTTTCTCTAATCCGCATGGGGACCAATCAAAAGTCGAGTTTTTATTTCAAAATAAAAACCAATAACTCGGCTGAGCGCTAAAAACACAAAGCCGTTTCCTCGATAAATTAAAAATGAGGCTGCTGTTGAGGCTCAGTCTGCAGTCCTACTACTATAAAATGACCCTCGGTTAGTAAAACCGGTCTTTTTTGACTGGTAAATACAAAATTAGAAAGTGACAAATACCAGGTTTAATTCTGCCTCCAAATAGATGAAACAAAAAACATGTGAGAGCGAAAATAAATTAATAAAAGGGATGAACGGGTGTGTGCACGACTCTCCCATTTGTTTGTGAAAGAGGACAAGCAAAGATTTCTCCTCCTGTGAGGGTGCCAAGTTTGCACTTGTCAGCAGTAGTGGAAGGGAGTAGTGCCAAGGGCATCCTCTTATGCATTCTGGAGTTGTCTAGTCGGGGGGCCAGCAAGGGGAATGATGGGAACTAGTAAAGCAATGCGTGAATTGAATGAGTAGTAGGAGCAGAAAGGAAGATCATCATATCATCATCATCATCATATTATTACTATTACTAGAGTACAAATCAAAGCTGGACAAAAAGAATAAGAAGGAAAACTCAGCTCTTAGTTCCAAGCCCAAATTATAGTCTCATAAAATGGCTTCAGGGAGAGGGGGTGGCATACTCAAGCCATTGTTTTAGATAACACCTCATATGAAGAAGAAACACGCCCAGGTATTCCTCGAAATACCTTTAAAAATATTTTATAAATAAAAAAATACAAATATTTTGAAAACTCGGCAAAATACACCAATTTTTGCCGATTTTGGACTTAACATCTATATCTGGACATTATAAATATTATAAAAAATGAGGCCAAAAACTAGCGCATAAATATTCATACTTAGCTGGCTCCCATTTCAAATAGCTGTGCAATTGGGCGTTTCACATCCGTAAAAAATTTGTATCCCTTATTTTAGTTGCGTTCCTTGCATTACATTGGTCTGTATGAAGCATGAGACTACATGGCTGTTGATAGACGAAAAGGCATATTAACACAGCATCTGCAACGTGTACGGAGAAGATGCTATCTCAGAATGGATGGATTCACCAATCTCAAGAATGACAATTTTGACCTTGAGGACCTACCCCACTCCAGTCTACCATCTGAGTTAGACGAAGACCAACTTAACACTACGTTCACAATTATCCATTTTTGTTCGCTTTTTGGTTGTCACAAGGCCCGCACGCGGAAGATTCCAAACTCTAGCTTTCTGCGACTATTGATATGGCATTATCTACGCAGACTTCGGTTCATATAGACATTAATGCCGGAAATTTTGATCGGTGTGATTTAAAAAAAATACTTTGTCTTGAAAGTCTTAAAATACCGCCGCCACAAACCTTACCTAATACGATTATGTAATCTCCATATGTGTTCCTTGCTGAGCTAGCATTTCCACTGATGACAATTTTAATAAAACCTTTTCCTGGAAAGAATTTAAGCAGGCGGCAACAAATACTCAATTACAGGTACTTGGTATTATTTACACTCTACTTGGTATTATTATTATTCTAAATAAGGTGCAATAATGTGTATGCGAATAGTTTAGACTCTCACGTGGCAGAAAGTTCATTGAAATTTTTTTCGGAATTATTGCATTAAAGTGAAGAATTCTTCCAAAAAGTGTTGAGACAGGTGACACAACGGCTGATGAGATAGTGAAAGTTATTGATTTTTTGCACAAATAAGTAATTTAAGGGTCTAATTTTGACAATGGTCTTGCTAATGAATATAACGGGTCTTGGTGAAATGAAATCAGCCAGCCAGTCCAACAAGCTAACATTAGAAGGAGTACGGCAAACAGACCAATACTAGAGGTTGTTAATGTAAGAAAAATATTATTTGCCAAACATTTTTCGCATATTGGAGCTTCCTGGCAAAATTATATGATTTGGTAGTTAATAAAGACAATTTTTGTAAAAAAAAATTCGGTTCTTGGGGTTCTTGTGGAATGTGTATGTGGAAGTAAACTTTTAAAAAATAGTGATACTATGAGATTTCTCAGGCGGTTGCTTCAACTACCCTATTTCCTCTAATAGGCCACTCGGGTGGTTTATTTCTCGACCTCCTTAGAGGGGTGGTTTATTAGTGGAAGGCGGCTTATATTTCGACTGGAAGACGCCGATGGCGTAGCAAAGGATTTAAGATAAGGGACATAAATTTTTGAAACAAACATCATACTGCCTCACATGCTCATGCCTACAACAGAGCAAGCTAACATACAATAGGACGACAGCTACAAGCATTGGGCACAGTCTACCCTCCATATAAGCCCACCCTCGCCACATTCCTATGACAGGATTTATATTAAAATGATATAGAGCAGGACCTCAACAACACTACCCTATAAGACTACCCTCGATATAAAGCCACCTAGAGGTCGGCCTCAAGAGGTGGCGTTGTGTCAGGGATCGACTGTAAATCAATAATTAACGCCGACGTCACTCAAATGTCCAGTTTCAACGTGCTCACCCCTATAAACTTCTCCGCTTGCCGGTAGAATGTTGGAGGCACAGCGAGCTTCTGGAACCCGCCTGGCAAGGGCCCATGTGTTTTGAAGCAGTGGATAAAGCGTTTTCTCCTCCGTTATGAGAATTGGTCAAGCCACAATCTAAAAGGTATTAAAATGTGCGAAAAAATACTTGAAAGCAAACAGTCCAACTAATAAACATTTGAGCGATTTAATGAGCATCCCCCTCAACAATGAGTGCCAAGCTTTCAAAATCTATTCCAAATACACATTCATTGATGAGGGACAAGAATTTCCACCTTCTGTGAACTCCTTTTTTGCATCATTCATCATCCAACGGTTTTATAGCTCTTGGATGCTAGCTTTGAATAGGCCCTTCCAAACGACCTCAGAAGTCTAAGGCCGAAAATAGATATAATCTCTAATCGGAAAAATTTACAAACTTGCATAGACCTAGTGCATTTTTACCCGGTACAACGGCTTGCACATACCTGAGAAACTCCATTTTTCCTCTTAGATCCAATCAGGAATATTGAGATGCCGTACCTTGAGCTTGTTGCTGGCCGAATAAATAGAATTTTGCTTGGCGTATTTGAGACCTCCGACTTCCATTGCGTAGTCTCGTAGGCGGTATGTTTCCTTAACCTGTCCACTTGCTCATCATCATTACTGCTCGACTCCTATTAGAGGAAATATGGCATTTTTATTCGGTCTATTTATCGAAGTTTTCTCGGAAATTTCGTTTATCCTTTAAGCCTAGCATACGGCTATGCACTGTGGTTCCCAGACAATTATAACTTTCAATGATAACATTTGATATGCCCAGAATTCAGAACTTTGAACCAATTATTTTTTCCAATTTGCTTCAACGTAATGAACTCTTGCCAAAAAAATTTGAGACGCTGCCAGGACAATAAACCCCTTATCGCAAATTAGGATTTCAGGGCTATACAATAAATGCTCGAGATAAATACAAACTTTAAGAAAACACTAGTAAAAAAGTGAATATAATCATATGCAAAAAAGATAAGCCGGTACCGTATTTCCTCTAATATGACGCTCCGCTATAATAAGCCCCCTCCTCAACTTTAAGATTTTATAACTCAGAGCCGTAAATTTTTTTAGTGCTGTTCTTTTTCCCTTTTCTTAACTGCCACAAGCTCTATCGGTTCCATTTTTTGATTTTGGTTGCGTACCCAAAAATCTCGAAACATTTTGCTCGAACATTTTGCCGATTTTCAACAGGTTGGAAAATAAGCCGCCCGGGTGGCTTATTAGAGGAAATACGGTAATTTGTCCTTGATTTTTTGTGTCAAACAAGTGCACTTTCTTTTGTGCAATCTTGTGCACTTTTGTGCACTTTAAAAATTCATTTAAAACTTAAGCTCCTCGACTGATGTCCTAGCAACCTGAAGTGTCACGCGAAAAACTAATAAATTCAACAACCAAGAGCAACAACATCAGCAGCAAAATAAAAGGACAGCAGTAGAGGCAAAAAGAAAAGACCGGTAAGAAAATCGCTATTTTCAGCCACCTTTTTGTCTACTCTTCGTTTTTGCTTGCCCTCAAACCGACTAGCTTTGCAAAAACCACAAGTACAATCAACTCCCGTTGGTAAATGTCACTTGTCACCGGGGCTAAGAGTATTTACCAGGGAGAATTTATTAATAGGACATTTAAGCCTAATGGTGTATTTATGGGTTGGTACCTTTTGCGGATAAGATTTTCGAGAAGTTCGGAAAGTTGCGGATGGAACATTTTCGGACGGGAATTTGCGGACGAACATTTGCGGATGATCCTATGCGGACAGACACTTGCAGATGCACTTTTGCAGCCGATTTTTTACGGACAAATATTTGCGGACTTTTTTTTTGCGAATAGAACTTTTGCGGACGATAATTTGCAAACCGGTTTTGCAGAAGGGTTTTTGCAGACAAAAGTGGCTTTAATGATCCAAAATGTTTTATTTTAAGACTGTAATTAAATAGCGGTTGAGAATCGTC